>JAPPVO010001378.1:0-15691 GCA_030407325.1 Camellia japonica | reverse complement strand
AAGTGTTTTAAGCCCACCCGAGGGGTGGCGAATCCATGTCTTAGCCTACCTGTGGGTAGCACACCATCAACCAATTTCACAAACAAACGTGAAGTGTTTTTGTTCCAATTCAGACGACTCAGTCTTATACTTGTATGCTGTGCGCATCAGATGAATTGTTCCAATCCAAATAACCCAACCTCCACCCACGGGCATTCAGGCAGTTATATCACATAAGCAGTTAGCCTCATGGTAAGCATGCTATTCATGGCAGTCACTCACACGCATGCAAGGATGTTGAAGCATAAAACTCACCGAGTACTCCAAGCCAAAACAAAAGCTAATTAGAAATCCATGCATGATCCTAACTATACAGAAATGCCTAATGCAACACATGCAAAAATGCAACTATAGCAGGCTCGGCTATTCTAAACATGGCATATGAGATACAACAGCTATCATGTATTCAACTTGGAATTGAAATACAAATGCAGTTAGTGTGATGCGCCGAGCCCGGTGCATGCAAGAGATGAATGAATGCAAACATGCTATCATACTGTATGCTAATTGAAATATGCCCTAATCTAACCATCATAAGCAGGTAAATAAAAGGGAAGAAAGACGTGGGGTTGGAAGACATACATCACACTCACCCACACTTATTACAATTATGCCCTCGCGCAGAGGGTCCGAATAAATATACAGTCCCGAATAAAAGAATAATACAGTCCAAATAATACAGTCCAAATAATGTACAAATTCCTAATTAATTTACAAATTAACTAAGAAAATAATGAAACTGGCATGCAAGCCAGGGACTGCCTTGATTCTGATGAATGATGCATGTTTGGGCTGCCTTGCATGGAAATCCACTGGGATGCCCCAATTAGCCTCTGTTCTGCGATTATTCTTAGAAAGCGCGCCAAGCCTCGAAGACTGCTGATTCTTGATTTTGCTGCAACAGAGAGCAGGAAAGGGGCATAGCAATGTATTTTCACAAATGTATGCATGCTCAATCCTCGTGCCACCAATCACGCATCTCGATGCATGATGGCCGAGGAGTCGATTTGCACAATTCAATATGGAATGAATGCACATGAAAACACAATAAAGCCTAACTCCATCATGGATGATCCGGAGTGTCGGTGACTAGGGAATTGAGACACGTTCCGTCACTCGGAGTACGAAACGTACCTCGTTTCCCGTGCCCGGGCTAACTCCTATTCCGAACACGATGCAATATGCATGACATGCATGAAATGCAACTAAGATACAATCCTAACATGCACAATGTTATGGAATGACATACACGCTGCACACGAGGTAATACACAACCGAGCATACACAATGCTATGGATGAAATGGCATACGCAATGCAATAATGGGCTTACACCAACATGAGAGAGCCTCAGCCACACTCACATAAGAGGCCATCAGATGAAAACAAGACAACTCAAAATGCGTGCACGCGTGCACGCAAACCGAGGACCGACCCTCAGGCACCGAAATGCCACTCTAATGAGACATGGCAAAGACATGGAATATGATATGCAAACATGCAAAAATCAGTAGCAAAATGAGGGGGGCAAAACAGCCCCGAAACAAGGCGAAATGACACCCGATGCATGGAATCTCTCCGAAATGCAAAACTAGGTACATGAAATGGCTTACAGCTATACAAAGCATGCATAATTGGTACATGGAATGAAAAGACAGAAGCAAGGAAGCCCAAAAATAAGCATTTTTACAGTTCAAAGCATGGCCAAAACAGTAAGCACAAGTGGGACTAAATTAGCATACAAAAATGGCTCCGCAAGGGAGGCAATGAAGCAAGTGGTAGATGCAAAGCCCAAACAGAAAAAGACCCTTCTACAACACTGGAGAGGGACCAAAAATATGACTACTTACAGTTTATGGTATCCCCAAAACAGTATACAAACACACTCAAAATGTCATGCAAGATGAGGCTCAAAAGAGGCTATAACATAAAGTATACAAAATATTCATCAAAAATCCAAAGACCCTTATTTAACATGACAAGGGGTCAAAATATGGCCACTTTCAGTTCTGATCAAGGTCTAAAAACAGAAGCTTAATAAGCTAATAAATCATGCAAAATGGGGACCAAAGAGGGGTACAATGGCAAGTGATACATGGAGGTCCCCAACAGTGTTGAGCCATTCTTTAATGTTGAATAAGGGCTCAAAATAAGCCTATCTACAGTTTATGACATGCTCCAAAACAGATCACACATAGGCTAAAAATATCATGCAAAATAATGGCATTCAAGAGGATAATGAAGCAAGTGCCAAAAAGAAGCTTCAAACTGTAATGAGCCCTTAATGGAACATGGAATATAGCTCAAAAAAATGACATTTTCAGTTTTGGTCGGAGCTCAAAACAGCAAGAAAATAGGGCTAAGCAATGGTACAAAATAAGGCCAAAAGAGAGGGGAAATGAACTTACCCTTGAAGGCTACTCCTTGGCTGCCTTTTGAACTGAGAAATGGTGCCTCCAAGCCTCTAAGAAGAGCTCCAGCTTCTGGAAATGGAGTGGTGGTGGTGGTGCTAGGTGGTGATATGAAAAAGGGGTAGAACTTGGGAATTTTTTGAAGGAAATGAGAGAGATGGAGGGAGATATGCATGTGTAGACGTCCCCGAACGCATCCCGGGGAAAGGAGTGCGAGTCCCCCCCGTTCTGGTTCGATATTGGGTCACTACAGTTCGAAGGACTCAAATGTCACGGTTCTTAATCTTGAACCAAAGAGTCCAAATCCGGCAAATCGTTTTGAAAACAGATTTTTGAAAGAAGTGCCAAACATGGACTGCTTTGCCAGATACAGAGTCGCACCTAAAATTTTTTTTAATGGGAAATTTAGGAAACCCTGACTCGGTGCCAAAGGCCACGTGTCCGTCATCACCAAAGTTGCCTCGGCTCGGGAACTTGGGTACGATTGGGGAAGGTCACTTCGTGAGCACCCCCGCTCGCCCGGTCAAAGACCGGCCTCTACTAACCACGATATCTATTTTTGAAAACATTGTGTGTTCTTATTCCGGTTATTAGCCTAGGTTACTATGTGATGCGCACAGCATACAAGTATAGACTGAGTCGCCTGAATTGGAACAAAACATTTCATGTTTGTTTGTTTGAAAATGGTTTGATGGTGCTACCCGCAGGTAGGCTAAGACGTAGATTTGCCACCCTCGGGTGGGCTTAAGAAAACGTGGTTTTGCCACTATCTAGTGGGCTTAAAACAAACATTTGATGAATTGTTCCAATTCAAGTAACCAACCTCCACCCACAGGCATTCAAGGCAGTTATATCATATAAGCAAATAGCCTCATGGTAAGCATGCTATCATGGCAGTCACTCACACAGCATGCAAGGATGCTAAAGCATAAAAACTTACCGAGTACTCCAAGCCAAAAACAGAAACTGATTAGAAATCATGCATGATCCTAGATACACAGAATTGCCTAATGCAACACATGCAAAAATGCAACTATAGCAGGCTCGGCTATTCTAAACATGGCATATGAATGCTACAACTAACACGTATTCAATTTGGAATTGAAATACAAATGCAGTTTGTATGATGCGCCGAGCCCGGTGCGTGCAAAACAGATGAATGATGCAAACATGCTGTCATACTGTATGCTAATTGAAACATGCCCTATATCTAACCATCATAAGCGGGTAAATAAAAGGGAAGAAAGACGTGGGGTAGGAAGACATGCATCACACTCACCCACACTTATTACAATTATGCCCTCGCGCAGAGGGTCCGAATAAATATACAGTCCGAATGATACAGTCCGAATAATATACAAATTCCTAATTAATTTAACAAATTAACTAAGAAAAACTGTAAACTGGCATGCAAGCCAGGGACTGCCTTGACTCCGCTCCGGATAATGAAGTGATGCATGTTTTGGCTGTTTCGCGAAATCCATGGGATGCCCAATTAGCCTCTGTTTGCAATGTTTCTCGAAATGCGTGCCAGACTCCGAAAAGTTGCTGATTCTTCATTTTGCTGCAACAGAGAGCAGGAAAGGGGCATAGCAATGTATTTCACAAATATATGCATGCCTCGATCCTCGTGCCACCAATCACGCATCTCGATGCATGATGGTCGAGGAGCCGATTTGCACAACTCAATATAGGATGAATGCGTATGAATGCTATAACAAAACCTAACTCCATCATGGATAATCCGGAGCGTCGGTGACTGGGAATTGAGACCCGTTCCGTCGCTCGGAGTACGAAACGTGCCTCGTTTCCCGTGCCCGGCTAACTCCTATCCCGAACACGATGCAATATGCATGACATGCATGAAATGTAGCTAATATGCAACCTAACATACACAATGTCATGGAATGGCATACACGCTATACGAGGTAATGTACAACCGGGCATACACAATGCTACGGATGAAATGGCATGCAATGCAATAATGGGTTTACACCAACATGAGTGAGCCTCAGCCACACTCACACAGGAGGCCATTAGATGAAAATGAGATGCCTCGAAATGCGTGCACACGGGCACGCAAACGAGAAAATGGCATACGGAATGCAATGAGACTAAAATGGCATACAGAATGCAAAATGGGCTTACTAACATGAGTGAGCCTCAGCCACACTCACATAAGAGGCCGATAGATGAAAAAAGGTGCCTCGAAATGCGTGCACACGGACGCAAACCGAGAAAATGGCATACGGAATGCAATGAGACTAAAATGGCATACAGAATGCAAAATGGGCTTACACTAACATGAGTGAGCCTCAGCCACATCACATAAGAGGCCGATAGATGAAAAATGAGGTGCCTCGAAATGCGTGCACACGGGCACGCAAACCGAGGCAATGGCATTAAGGCATGAAATGACATAGAAAATGATATGCAAACATGCCAATGGAATTTCGCACTGAAATATGGGGGAAAACAGTCCCGAAAGATGGCGAAATGACACCAAATGCAAGGAATGGTCCCGAAATGCGAATTTAGGCACCCAAATGGCCTATAGCTATGCATGCATGCACATATGGACATGGAATGAAAATATAGTAGCAAGGCAGCCCCAAGAAAAGCATTTTCCAGTCTAAAACATGGCCAAGCAGCAAGCATAGATAGGGCAACAATGGCATGCAAAAATAGGGGCCAAGAGAGGGGTATTGAAGTAGATGGTAAATGAAAAGCCCAAACAACAAAATACCCTTCTACAACACTGAAGAGGGACTAAAAATATGAACATTTACAGTGGATGACATCCCCCAAATCAGTATGAAAACATGCCAAAAATGCCATGCAAGAAATAGGCCATAAGAGGGTATAACACGAAGTAGGCCAAACATTCATCAAACAAGCAAAGACCCTTCATGAAATATCCAAGAAGGTCAAATATGACCATTTCCAGTTCTGATGATGGCCGAAAACAGAAGCTAGATAAGCTAAAAAGGCATGCAAAAATGGGGGCCAAAGAGGGGTATAATGGTAGGTATAAATGGAGGCCCCAAACAAGGTTGATCCCTTCTACAATGTTGTAGAGGGACACAAAATAAGCTTACTCACAGTTCATGACATGCTCCAAAAAATTTACATATAGGCCAAACAAATCATGCAAATTTACGGTAAATAAGAGATTATTATGAAGCAAGTGCAAGATAGGGGGCCAAACAGGGTTGAGCCCTTCTTCAATGTTGAAGAGGGGCTCAAAATAGGCCCACTTACAGTTTACATTATGCTCGAAAACAGATCACACATGGCTAGAAATTTCATGCAAAATAATGGCATACAAGATGGTATTGAAGCAAGTACCAAATGGAGGGCTCAAACAGGGTTGATCCCTTAAACAAACATGAAATATGGCTCAAAAAAATGACCTTTTCAGTTCTGGTCGGAGCCCAAACAGTAAGCAAATAGGCCTAAGAGATGAGGCAAGAAAATGCTACAAAAGAGGGGAAATGGCAACTTACCCTTGAAGACCACACTTTGCTACCTCTTGGCTTGAGGAATGTTGCTTCTAAGCCTCTAAAAAGCTCCCCTGCTGGAAATGGAGTGGTGGTGGTGGTGCTTGATGATGATGAAGAAGAAATGGCACCAAACTTGAGAAAAATGAGAGAGATAGAGATAGATGGATGTGTGTATGCTTGAGGCAAGTGTTCTAAGCCTTCTAGGAGAGCTAAAGCTGTTGTATGGATGCAAGGGAGGAGGAGCAAGTGAGGTGAAAGTGTGTAGAGGCTTGGGATTAAGTTCCCTTGTCCCTCAAAAGTCCCCCGAAATCAGATCTTTTGGGGGAAAAAGTTACACAGCTGTAAAACACACCTCCCAAGGAGCATGGCGGCCTGCTACCTTTCTTGCAGGTGGCCGGCCGGCCAAGGGTCAAAAATGAAAAGTTGAAAGTTAATTAATGGCCGGCCATAGGAGAAAGTGTCCTCCCATGTGTGTCCTGAACAAGACCCTGTGGTTCAAAACTGGCAACTCTAAAACAAGAGAGAGAATAGGCCACTTTTAGGAGGGGTTCAAAAGGTTCAATAACAATTACTGGCCGGCCATGTGATATTAGGGTCCTCTCATGTGTGTACAACACAAATATGTGGTTTTGGCTTGAAGAAAATGCTCCTAGGGTGTTCAACATTGGCCCGAAAGTGAGAAAAACGGGCGTCGAGAGGCGCCGGAGGAGCATAACTGGTTGCTGAGACAATTGTTGGCCTCCCACCCTCCAGTGACCTTCCGTATGATAAACAGAGGTACCTGCAAAATGAACAAAAATCGATGCAAAACGAATGCTCGGGGCCAAAACGCGCAGTTCGGGGTCCCGAAAATAGGCTGTTAAACACCGAAAGGGCATTCGACCACGAAGTGGGTCTCTCGGACACCCAGTGTCCCTCGAAAGGAGTAAATAAGATGTATGCCAAAAACCGGAGGAATCGGAGATGGTCAGACGGTCCCGAACCGAGGCACACGGCCTGACGGCTCCGAAAAACGGGAACCGGGCTCCGAAATGGGCAAAATGGCCTACGGCCACGAAATGTAGCCCACGGCCACTGAGAGATGATCTGCTAGACCTCTCCCTCCCCTCAGGAAGAGAAACAGAGAAAACCGAGTCTGGTTCGCAAACCGAGGCAAGGTATAGAAGAGGGTTCGGAAGTCCGGAGGCAGGGCTCGCAACCGCGACTCTGAGACTTCTGAACGAGCACGATATGCAACATCACCGAGCGCCCAACCGGTGATGTCTGAGTCTTAAGGTCGGTCAAAAAGGGGTGTCTACAGTTGCCCCTCTTTGACAGAACTCGAAAGTCACAAGTGACGGGAGTGAATGTCAAACCAGAGAGACCCATTTTTGACAAGGCCGAAGACTTAGACAATCATACAATGATGAACAGAGATGTGCCGCAGGCGTGCCCGCAGGCAAAGGGGCAAAATGCAAAGCGATATGCATGTAGCCAGATGTAACTTAATGATCATGCAAGTGCAGCAAGCTGTAATGATTCAAGTATTCGCAAATAAATGCAACAGTTTTAAGCAAGAATGCAAAGCAACAACTACATTTCATGCAGTTAGGAATGCGGAGAATTATTCAACTCTCGTCGCGTCTCACACGGAGAGAAGATACGATACCTGCGCGATTCGTCTGGTCGCACTAGCCCCAAATGAACCGTACATACAAATCATGCCTGGCAAAAGAAAGAAATTCAACAAGAACAATATGCTAACAACATATATTCAATGTGATTCTTGTGATTCCGAAAGTTTGACACACACAGTGTCGCGAGTGAATGCAACACAATGCAAGAAAGGAACGTGCGTGACAACGCATGCTCAAGCACAGAGGTATGGTATACCAAGAAGAAAAAATGCATGACAATGCAAAATGTTCATGAGAATGCAAGTTATATGCACAACAATGCAAAACGAGCATAAATCAGGGTGCCCGTTTATTGCGAAATAACGAGTAAGTGTAACAGGACCGCGGGGGACCTCGCTACAACTCGGACTCGATTTGTGTCACGGTTCTTAATCTTGAACCAAAGAGTCCAAATCCGGCAAATCGTTTTGGAAAACAGATTTTGAAAGAAGTGCCAAACATGGACTGCTTTGCCAGATACAGAGTCGCCACCTAAATATTTTTAAAATGGGAAATTTAGGAAACCCTGACTCGGTGCCAAAGGCCACGTGTCCGTCATCACCAAAGTTGCCTCGGCTCGGGAACTTGGGTACGATTGGGGAAGGTCACTTCGTGAGCACCCCCGCTCGCCCGGTCAAAGACCGGCCTCTACTAACCATGATATCTGTTTTTGAAAACCTTGTATGCTCTTATTCCGGTTATTAGCCTAGGTTACTATGTGATGCTCGCAGCAAACAAGTATAGACTGAGTCGCCTGAATTGGAACAAAACATTTCATGTTTGTTTGTTTGAAAATAGTTTGATGGTGCTACCCGCAGGTAGGCTAAGACGTGGATTTGCCACCCTCAGGTGGACTTAGAAAACATGATTTTGCCACTATCTAGTGGGCTTAAAACAAACAGTCAACGCATTGTCCCAATTCAAGTAACTCAGCCTCCACCCACAGGCATTTAAGGCAGTTATATCACATAAGCACATAGCCTCATGGTAAGCATGCTATCATGGCAACACTCACACGCATGCAAGGATGCTAAAGCATAAAACTCACCGAGTACTCCGAGCCAAAACAAAAAACCGATTAGAAATCATGCATGATCCTAAGTATACAGAATTGCCTAATGCAACGCATGCAAAGATGCAACTATAGTAGGCTCGGCTATTCTAAACATGGTATGTGGAATGCTACAACTAACACGTATTCAATTTGGAATTGAAATACAAATGCAGTTTGTATGATGCGCCGAGCCCGGTGCATGCAAAACAGATGAATGATGCAAACATGCTGTCATACTGTATGCTAATTGAAATATGCCCTATATCTAACCATCATAAGCGGATAAATAAAAGGGAAGAAAGACGTGGGGTTGGAAGACATACATCACACTCACGCACACTTATTACAATTATGCCCTCACACAGAGGGTCCGAATAAATAATACAGTCCGAAATAAAAGAATAATACAGTCCGAAATATACAGTCCGAAAATATACAATTCCTAATTTAATTAACAAATTAAGCTAAGAAAGCTTTAAATTGGCATGCAAGCCGGAGGGCTGCCTCGCTTCTGATAAATGATGTATGCTGGACTGTCTTTGCGCAGAAATCCACTGGGATGCCCAATCTAGCCTCTGTTTGCAATGTTTCTTGAAATGCGCGCCAGACTCCGAAAAGTTGCTGATTCCTCATTTTGCTGCAACAGAGAGCAGGAAAAGGGCATAGCAATGTATTTCACAAATATATGCATGCCTCGATTCTCGTGCCACCAATCACGCATATCGATGCATGATGGCCGAGGAGTCGGATTGCACAACTCAATATAGGGTGCAATGCAGATGAATGCTACAACAAAACCTAACTCCATCATGGGTAATCCGGAGTGTCGGTGACTTGGGAATTGAGACCCGTTCCGTCACTCGGGGTACGAAACGTGCCTCGTTTCCCGTGCCCGGGCTAACTCCTATCCCGAACAAGATGCAATATGCATGATATGCATGAATGCAACTAAAATGCAATCCTAGCATGCACAATGCTATGAAAATGAGATGCCTCGAAATGCGTGCACGCGGGCACGCAAACCGAGGCGATGATCCTAAGGCATGAAATGGCACGAAATATGACAACAGTGGGACTAAAATGAGATGTCTCGAAATGCGTGCCCACGGGCACGCAAACCGAGAGAATGGCATACGGAATGCGATGAAGCTAAAATGATATGCAAAATGCAAAATGGACTTACACTAACATGAGTGAGCCTCAGCCACACTCACATAAGAGGCCGTCAGATAAAAAAGAAGTGCCTCGAAATGCGTGCCCACGAGCGCGCAAACCGAGGCGATGCATACGGAATGCAAAATGACATGGAAATGATATGTAATGAGGCTAAAATGAGATGTCTCGAAGTGCGTGCCCGCGGGCACGCAAACCGAGAAAATGGCATACGGAATGAAATGATGCAAAAATGGCATACAGAATGCAGAATGGACTTATACCAACATGAGAGAGCCTCAGCCACTCTCATACGGGAGGCCGTCGGATAAAAAAGAAGTGCCTCGAAATGCGTGCACACGGGCGCGCAAACCGAGAAAATGGATTAAGGCATGAAATGACATACAAAATGCGAAATGGACTTATACTAACATGAGTGAGCCTCAGCCACACTCACATGAGAGGCCGGAGATGAAAATGGGGTCACTCGAAATGCGTGCACACGGGCACGCAAACCGAGGCAATGTGTTTAAAACATGAAATGACATACGAAATGGTATGCAAACATGCAAATGGAATTTCAGCACTTACAAATGATGCAAAACAGCCCCGAAAGGTGGGGAAATGATACCGAATGCCCGGAATGGTCCCGAAATGCGACAATAAGCACCCGGAATGGCCTATAGCCATACTAAACATGCATAATTGGTACATGACATGAAAACAGTAGCAAGGCAGCCCCCAAAATAGCATTTTTCAGTCACAAAAAGGGCTAAATAGCAAGCATGGATAGGGCAACAATAGCATGCAAAAATACGAGCCAAGAGAGGGGTATTGAAGCAAGTGGTACATGCGATGCTCAAATGGAAAGTACCCTTCTACAACACTGATGAGGACTAAAAATATGCACATTTTCAGTAGATGACATCCCCCAAATCAGTATGCAAACATGGTAAAAATGCTATGCAAGAATGAGGATATATAAGGCTATAACATGAAGTACCCCAAAAATTGATCAAACCAACAAAGACCCTCAATGAGATATGTCAAGAAGATCAAAATATGAATATTTTCAGTACTGATGATGGCCGAAATCAGAAGCTAGATAAGCTTAAAAAAGCATGCAAAATGGGGTCAAAGAGAGATATAAAGGAAAGTATAACATGGAGACCCCAAACAAAGTTGATCCCTTCTACAATGTTGTAGAGGGACACAAAATAAGCTCACTCACAGTTAATAGAATGTTCCAAAACAGACTGCATGTAGGTCAAATAAATCATGCAAGTTTACGGTAAATATGAGAAATTATGAAGCAAGTGCATGATAGAGAGGCCAAACAGGGTTGAGACCTTCTTCAATGTTGAAGAGGGGCTCAAAATGGGCCCACTAACAGTTTATGTCATGCTCGAAATCAGATCACTCATAGGCCTAATATTTCATGCAAAAACAAGGGTAAAACATGGATTCAAAGAAACTTGTACATGGAGCATGAAAACAGGGTTGAGCCCTTCTTCAATGTTGAAGAGGGGATCAAAATAAGCACAATATCAGTTCATGAGATGCTCCAATTCAGATCACACATAGGCCAAATATTCAATGCAAAATAATGGCATATAAGAGGATATTGAAAGAAGTGTAAGATGGAGGGCTCAAACAGGGTTGAGCCCTTGAAAAAACATCAAGAATAGCTCAAAAGAAGACCACTTTCAGTATTGGTCGGAGCTCAAAACAGTGAGCAAGTAAGGTTAAGAAATGAGGCAAGAAAGTGGTGTAAAAGAGGGATTTGAGACTTACCCTTGAAGATCTTTCTTTCTTTGCTTCTTGACTTGAGAAATGTTGTTTCTAAGCCTTCAAGAATCCCTCCTTGCTGCTGGAAATGGATTGGTGATGGTGATGCTTGATGATGATGAACAAATGGAAGTAAAACTTGAGAAGATCAAAGAGATGGGGTGTGTTTTTTGTTCTTGAGCTTGAGGCAAGGGTTTCTACTCTTGAGGGAGAGGGAGAGAAGTGTATGCATGCAAGAATTGTGTATCAAAGTCAAGGCAAAAGTGTAGCCTTAAGGGATTAAGTTCCCTTGCACCAAAAAATATCCCCCGAAATCAGATCTTTTGGGGATACAGCTATACAGCTGTGAAACACACTTCCCAAGGAGTATGGCCGGCTAGCCACCTTTATTGGAGGTGGCCGGCCGGCCACCCCCCCTAGCCGGCCGGCCAAGGGCAAAAATGGAAAGATGGATTTGCTGGCCGGCCACCACATGATGGTGTCCTCCCAGGTGTGTACAACAAGGCCCTGTGGTTGGAATCTGGCAACTCTGAACCAGGAGAAACAACAATCCACTTTTAGGAGAGGCTCAAAAATGAAAAGAATAATTACTGGCCGGCCATGGGTTTTTAGTGTCCTCCCATGTGTGTACAACACGAATATGTGGTTTTGGCTCGAAGAAAAAGGCCCTAGGGTGGTCAACATTAGCCCGGAAGTGAGAAAAACGGGTGCCGGGGGGCGCCGGAAGAGCATAACAGGTTGCTTCGACAATTGCTAGCCTCCCACCCTCCAGTGATCTTCCTGATGATAAAACAGAGGTACCTGCCAAAAATGAACAAAAACTGATGCAAAACGAATGCTCGGGGGCCAAACCGCGAGGTTCGGGGCCCGAAAACCGGCCGTTAAGCACCGAAAGTGGTGTTTGGCCACGAAGTGGGTATCTAAGACCCCAGTGTCCCTCGTTAGGGAGTAAATGAGATGCATGCCAAAAACCGGGGGAATCGGAGATGGTTGGGTGGTCCCGAACCGAGGCACACGGCCTGACGGCTCCGAAAACCGGGAACCGGGCTCCGAAATGGGCAAAATGGCCTACGGCCACGAAAAGTAGCCCACGGCCACTGAGAGATGATCTGCTAGGCCTCTCCCTCCCCTCAGGAAGAAAAACAGAGAAAACCGAGTCTGGTTCGCAAACCGAGACAAGGTGCGGAAGAGAGTTCGGAAGTCCGGAGGCAGGACACACGGCCGCGACTCTGAGACTTCTGAACGAGCACAATATGCAACATCACCGAGCGCTCAATCGGTGACGTCTGAGTCTTAAGGTCGGTCAAAAATGGGGTGTCTACAGTAAGGAAACGCGCATTTCGGCGAAGGCAACTCGATCGCGGCCTCGGGTTCACCTCCCGAAGAGGTTACAACATGCTCAAAAAGGATACACTTTGATTTTGATGAGTAATGATGAGACACATGTAAGAAATTGCAGCTGAAGTTCCGGCGGAGCCATTTCGCGCCAGAAAGTACACTTTTCTTGAACTTTTTCAGGTCTCGGGAACTCCAATCTTCCTCAAAATTTGCAGAGGGCTATGGGAGGATGTGGGGAACATGGCCGGCCAGGTGGTTGCCCTAGGGGAGGCTGCCGGCCACCTGTCAAAAAGCAAATGGCCGGCCAGCCAGAAAAGGTAGCCGGCCGGCCACCTGCCCAAATTCGGGGGCAGTTTTGTCATTTTGCCCCATTTTCTTTATAACCTCTCATCCATTCATTCCGAAATCACTCCCACAGCTGCGAAATCTTCCTCTCCACCTTCCCAAACCATTTTTTCCTTCAGATCTGCACTTTATACGCGCTTTTCAGCCTTCCACGCAAGTTGTTTTCGCGAAATCATTCGATTTTAAGCACTTTGGACCGATTAAATTTTGATTTCGGGGCTTCTTTTCTCATTTTCACCACTTGAGGTAAGTTTGTCTCAATATTTGGAAGATTTTCTCGGGAGTTGACTTTTGTTGACTTTTCCATTTCCCGAGAGTTGACTTTTGTTGACTTTTTCCAATTTTGGCTCATTTTTGCTCATTTTTGCTCCTTTTGCAGATTTTTTGAAATGGCAGGTAATTTCCCTCACGGTGGAGGTCCTCCAGGTGCCGGAGATGATTTTGATATCATGACGCTGCCCCCGAGGGTCTGCCCCTTTATCCCCGAGAGATACGTCCCGGCGGTGTATGTTCTGCCGCGAGCCGTTTTCCGTCATTTCACTGACTTCAATGATCGGGCACCCGGAGATCTACTTCTGCGAGAGCCGGAGCACCACCTTTCTTATGAGGCACGAGAGGTATTTTACTTCATTTTTTGTATTTTTCGTGTATTTCATACTTTTGCCATGCTTGAACACACAGTTTAGCCTATGACATAGTACTTTGCTTGCATCCTGAACATGTGGTTTAAACACTTGAATTTCTGAACACTAGGCTCACTGATTGATTGTGAACGCACGGTACACATTAGTTAAGAATTGAACACACGGTTCAAACACTGATTTGTCGAACACACAGCCCGAATTTGAAGGTGCACACACGGCACACACTGACTAAGAGTAGAACACGCAGTCCTAAGCTCTGATTTTCTGAACACACAGTTCAAGTTGAAGCGAACACGTAGCCCACTGATTGAGAGTAGAACACACAGTCCCAAACTCTGATTTTCTGAACACGCAGTCCAAGTTGATGGTGAACACACAGCCCACACTGATTGAGAGTAGAACACACAGTCCCAAACTCTGATTTTCTGAACACGCAGTCCAAGTCACTGATTTTCTGAACACACAGCCCAGATTACTGATTAAAGCGAACACGCAGCCCACTGATTATGATTTGAACACGCAGCCCAAAACACTGATTTTCTGAACACACAGCTCAGATTAAAGTGAACACGCAGCCCACTGATTAATGATTTGAACACGCAGCCCAAAATACTGATTTTCTGAACACGCAGCCCAGATAGAAATGAACACGCAGCCCACACTGACTAATGATTTGAACACGCAGCCCAAAACACTGATTTTCTGAACACACAGCCCAGATTAAAGTGAACACGCAGCCCACTGATTAATGATTTGAACACGCAGCCCAAAACGCTGATTTTTTGAACACGCAGCCCAGATATAAGTGAACACGCAGCCCACTGATTAATGATTTGAACACGCAGCCAAAACACTGATTTTCTGAACACACAGCCCAGATTAAAGTGAACACGCAGCCCACTGATTAAGATTTGAACACGCAGCCCAAAACAACTGATTTTCTGAACACGCAGCCCAGATTAAAGTGAACACGCAGCCCACTGATTAAGATTTGAACACGCAGCCAAAACACTGATTTTGAACACGCAGCCCAGATTAAAGTGAACACGCAGCCCACTGATTAATGATTTGAACACGCAGCCCAAAATACTGATTTTCTGAACACGCAGCCCAGATTAAAGCGAACACGCAGCCCACTGATTACTGATTAAAGCGAACACGCAGCCCACTGATTATGATTTGAACACGCAGCCCAAAACACTGATTTTCTGAACACACAGCTCAGATTAAAGTGAACACGCAGCCCACTGATTACTGATTAAAGCGAACACGCAGCCCACTGATTATGATTTGAACACGCAGCCCAAAACACTGATTTTCTGAACACACAGCTCAGATATTGATTAAAGCGAACACGCAACCCACTGATTAAGTTTTGAACACGCAGCCCAAAACACTGATTTTCTGAACACGCAGCCCAGATTAAAGTGAACACGCAGCCCACTGATTACTGATTAAAGCGAACACGCAGCCCACTAATTATGATTTGAACACGCAGCCAAAACACTGATTTTCTGAACACACAGCTCAGATATTGATTAAAGCGAATACGCAGCCCACTGATTAAGTTTGACACGCAGCCAAAACACTAATTTTCTGAACACACAGCCCAGATATAAAGCGAACACGCAACCACTGATTGAGAGTAGAACACACAGTCCCAAACTCTGATTTTCTGACGGCTCATTCATTTCCTTTGCACACAGCTTATTCATTTCATTTGCACACGGCTTATTCATTTCATTTGCACACGGCTTATTCACT
>JAPPVO010001377.1:0-30679 GCA_030407325.1 Camellia japonica | reverse complement strand
ACCCCCTGAGGCTTGATCCCCGTTCTGGAAATTACATTCTCACCCCTGTAGTTAATAGTCTCATTTCACAAACCCCCTACTTATATAAAAGATGACAACTCCTAGTTGAAAAACATAGGAAATTACATTGAGGAAGAAAAAAAAAAGGTAAAGCAAAGGAAATGAAAAAAAAAAAAAACACAAAGGAAGTAAAACAAAGTAAGAAAAGCGAGAGTACATGAGTTTAATGTTTTCATTCTGTCTAAATAATTACAATGACATGGGAGTTAGTGTAATTTTTCAAACGTCAGGAGGTGATATGTATTAAACTCAAATCTCAAAGAGTGTAAGTGTATTTACCCATTAAAATTTATAACAAACGACAGTTCTAATTTTTAGTATTATAGGAGATTCATATTTTAAACAAACTTTATGGGTGTATTTGTAATTTGTTAAAAAATAAAAAATTTATATTTCATGATGGACCAAGAATTTTTGCGTAATTACAAAAAATACATGTTTCATAATTGACCAAGAATGTTTACGTAATTACAAAAAAACCTGTTGCATAATTGACAAAGAATGTTTGCGTAATTACGAAAAAACTTTTACTCAACATATATGCCACCATTAGTAAATTATTTAAAATGAAAGGAAAAAATTAAAAAGAAAAGACGAACCTCAAGCAGCTAAGCGGTTCTTATATATATATTAGTTTAGAATGGCCCGTGTAAGGCATAAGCTATTATTACAGTATATTTAAATTTTGTATTTTGATAATTTTTTTAAAATTAGAATAATGTTCTATGAAATTGAATAAAATAAATCATTAGATATATGATAGAATTAGTGGTATGATATTTATTATTTTTTGATTTGTTATACACTTAATGATGTAGACTCAAATTCTATTACCATATCATTTTGAGTGAATTTATAAGACTTTAACATTTGTTCTGAATTTAAAAAAAAATATGTGTGTAACTTTTCTCAACACATAAATATAAAATAAATACTAAGATGATTCTCTCATCTAAAAAAAACTACTAAGATAATTCACTGAACTAATAAAAAAGCAAAAGAAAATACATCTATATACAAATGACTAATTTTATTAATACATAAATCATACTTGCATAACAAATAACCAATTTTATCATTAAGAAAATTAATAATTTTTAATGATATGAAAAATATTTTCAGTTAACCATTTTGTTAATAAATAAATCATTAAGTCAATTAATAGTTTTTAATGATATGAAAAATATTTTTCAATAAAAAATTTTGATAATTTATTATTGCATTGGAGAATAGATTTTTTTTCCCTAAGTATTATGTTAAATTAAACTTATAACAATTGATAGTTGTAATTTCTAGTATTATATGACTGATTCATATTTTAAACAAACCTTATAGGTGTATTTGTAATTTGTTAAAAAATAAAAAATTTATATTTCATAGTTGACTAAGAATGTTTGCGTAATTACACCCAAATTGTTTCACTAAGGGCAAATAGCAATTTCAAAATAAACTAAGGGCAAAATAGGAAAAAAAATTACAAGCCACAAGCAGCAAACTGCCTCTTATATATATAGATATATAAACAACACTGCTAGAGACACATGTTTTGTACTTATAAATGCATCTATAATGATGTGACAATGATAGTAGGTCCTATATTATTGAGTGAGTGACCAATCAAAAACTTACACTTCTTCAGATCATATCATTGTGGGTTAAATTGTAGAAAATTTTTGAAAATCTCAAACATTTTCCATATATAAAATGATACAAACCATACTCTATAGTCTTTTTCCTTTTTTCAACTTCACTTAACCTAATGGTATTGACACATTGACATGTATCTTAATCCATAATCTAAGAGCATCTCTAACGCTTCATCTTTTATTTCATCAAATTTAAATTTGATTAAAAAAAAAAAAAAGTACAAAACTAGTACTCCAACGTTATCATCAAATCAATATCAAATTGAGGATATCTTAAATTTTTTATCAAATTGAAGATGCTTGAACCTTTCACCAAATTACTGTAGATAGCCGTTAGCTTTATAGGTGATGCATGAACACCAGACGATCGACTGGTTGTTTCCCTGGTCGACCACCTCCTTGCAAAATTTCCTGTAACTGAAACAAAAATTTACACTGGCCGGTCGACCAATCGAACATTGTCCCGATCGTCCTCCAGATCGATTGGTGGTTTAATGAAATCTCAAATTGTTCTGTTAGAATGCGCGATATGAGATGAAACTTTTACTAAAATTTAATGAAATAAAAGAATAAATGTTAGAAATGCTCTAGATCATTCTTTCATCAACATGATAAATAATGATGAAAACAATTTGAGTAGAACTCATTATTAAAAACTAACTTGCAAGAACAATATGTCCAAAAACCTTAGGAAAAATAATCAACAAGTGTTATTTTGCGCCTAAGATTATTATCAAGTCTTATCAAATTTCGATATTGACAATTAGGTCCGATTTTTCATGACATATTTCCAAAAAGTTCATTACTCCATAATGATGGATGTTATCTCAATTTTATCCCTCATTTAAAATGAATTTTTTTTAATCTAAGTAAAATAATATATTTTTTAATTGTAAAAAATATGATGTTGTATTAAAAATATCATAAATCATATTGAAAAAATTATAATAAAAAAAAAGTTCTATTTTGTTTTGAAAATTATTATCGAGTTATATCAAAATTTAATATTAACAAATACATCATTTTTTTATATAAATTGTTATACATAAAAAATTCAACTGTTCATAAATAGTATAGTATATTTTATTTTCATTTATCTTTTTCATTAAAATATGAACAACAAGGGTCATAAATAATTTTAATTTATTAGAAATTTTATAATTAAGTTATTTTTAATTGTTCAAATTAAATGATTTTTCATAAACAAAATTATAAGTATAAGATTAATAATTTTTACAATTAAAATTTTAAATTTTAATTAAGTTAAAATTATTTATAAAAATGTTGTTCATATTAAATAGGAATGATAAAATTGGAATAAGACACATCATTATGGACCAATGAATATTTTATCCATATTAAAATTTGATAGAATTCATTAATAATCTTAATAATTATTTTTTCAAAAATTTATATACACATAGTAAAGTCTTAAGGTAAACGACTAAGATTGGAACTTAATATAGTTCCTTCCAAAACACAGCCTGGTATCTATGTATACATACAATTGTAGTAGCAATTATTCATTGTCTAGTTGGATTCCAATGTCCAATGTTTTATATGGGGAAAGAGCAAATATGGATTTGGTTGTTAAGATACATACATACCTCACTATATATTCACACAAATTCTTTTTCCCCCACAGTTCTTTAATGAGGTGGTAAGTTAAAATGTATGTGAGGAGAGTTTAAAAAAATATTTGAATGTGAGTCAATTTTTAAATTTTACTTGTCATAGGGGTTGAAGGAAAGAAATTGTGTGAATGAATAATTTTTTTAATTATTAAAGGAGTTTAAATTAGGGCAAATTATACACCAGTAGAAGTTCTTATAAAATATTAATAAATTAATGAAACAATTTATAAATTTAATTATTAATATATATAAAGTTTTCTATTTATTTGATTTTTTTTTTTTTTGAAAGATACCTAATGTGTAATTTTTCCTTTAAATTATGCAAGGCTGTGTTTGTTCTTATAAAAAGCACATAATGTAAACATTCAATTAAGGATTGTTTTGGGTATAACTTATAAATGGTCTTTTTCTGCTTATTATAAAAAGACATGCAAAAAAAGTAGAGAAGTAATACAACTGAAATAAGTTTATAAGTTGACTTTTTTAGATGTTGCCAAAAGAAATCTAAATGTATTATGAAAATTGATTAGTTAAATGTGTTAGAACCCACAAAGGTGTATGTGTGTAAATTAAATGTATAAAATAAATAAACAATAAAATAAAATAATTCAAAAAATAATTATATCAATTATTTTCCGAATTAAATGCTTACAGAAAATAATGTCGAGGCTTGTGTTGGATACAATCTCCTTAAAGTAGATTTCGCCCCTCGCTCCGGCGCTTCGAGATATAACCGGCGTCTACTTCCTAGGATGTAACGACTAACACTTGATTTTACAGCACTATAAAATCAAGTTTGGCGAACCAAACAATGCTGTAACTCTTTCTCTTTCTTTTCCTAAAAATGAATGCAGAAACAAATGCAGGAGCAACAGAGGACGAACAGAAGAAGAAAGGGAAGAAGTCTGAAAATTTTCGGATGCAAAATGAATTGCTGGAGCAGACTTTATATAGGCAGGTTGGTGGCTATTCGAACAGGTGCCAACGGATAGGCAACTGTTCAGACAGATTTCAACAGATAGAAAACCTGTTTGAATTGTTTGGACAGTTCCAGATCTGTTCGGGAAAGATTCAAAAGGTTCAAACCTATTCGGGTGTGTTAGGAACTGTTTGGTGAAGGGAAAAAATTTGGACCAATTTATTTTGATTTTTGAAACCAAAAATAAAAATAAATAAATAAAGTTCAAATGTTTTTAGCCAAAAAAGATAAGTATTGGGCCAGACAAGCCCAACCCAACCTCACACCACGCACCCAAGCCCAGCCCGCCCGACCGGACAGACGGCGACGTGCGCACGCGGCTTTAATTTTGGGTCCAATGGGTCTAACCTACTACACACATAACCTCACCCTTCCACAAACTTGGGTACCCCTTGGGGCCCATTCCAAGTATCCAATGCTAAGGTTTATAAATCCAAACAATTCCTCAAGCCTTTCCAATGTGGGACAAGCATATTTCACAAATGTGTAGTAAACCCACCAAAATACATTTCCATGAACTCGAAAATGCGCGTTGAATTCTCATTCACCCGTAAATGGTTTTGAGAAACCAAATACATGAATTTATTTACTACGCGACATTAAACATGAACCCAATTAGAAACGTTAAAAATAACGCTTGGGTCCCACCTTAATTAATACTCAAAGTTAGCAAAAAATAAGGCTATACAAAAGCCATTTTCCAACAATCCCCCACATGAATGAAATTCATGATAACATACATGCAACAAGATGCAGACAAAAAAAGAGTACATTAAGAAGATACACCACATCGAGATAGGTAGCTTTTGGCTTTGAACCTTCTCTAGTGAAAGCCTATCGGACTTACTGGCTAACCAGTGGACGTAATGCCTTGAACTGTTCAGCTGTTTGTGTAAGCTAAGACAATAGACTACACATAGTGTATCTTCATACACAGTTTGGTTCTTACGGTTGTGTTCAGTTTGGCCCTGAACAACGCCTGGTAATTCATGAGTGCTCTAGAGAATTTAGCCTTCTCAATTCTCACAGAACCGGCCTAGTTCACACTCATATAGATGATTTCTTATTAAGAGTATCCTGCTATACCCCTCCGAGCTATAAGAATCATTAAAAGCAAAGCTTATCCTACTAACGCTGCAAATATCACTCTTCTTATCATAGAAATGGGTAGGAGTAAACCTCCTTAGTGATACGTGAAGTCATCCATAATTCGGTTGTCCCTTTGAACCTAGATCTTGGGATCTCCAGTCAACTAGGTTGGTTTGCTATTATGGTGACTTTTAAGCAATAGGCTTTAATCTCATTCCTCTCAATAAATGGTACACTTGCTCTCTAGCTAGCCTTTTAGTCAATGGATCCGCAATATTCTTCTTTGACTTTACATATTCTATGGAAATTATTCCATGTGAGAGCAAATGCCTAACGGTATTATGTCTTTAACGAATGTGTTGAGACTTACCGTTGTACATATGATTTTATGCCTGTCCTATTGCTGCTTCACTATCACAGTGAATGCATATAGCTGGCACAGGTTTAAGCCACATTGGAATGTCTTCTAAGAAATTACGAAGCCATTCCGCTTCTTCTCCTGTTTTATCTAATGCGATAAACTCGTATTCCATTATCGACCTTGCTATACATGTCTACTTGGAGGATTTCCAAGAGACTGCAGCACCTCCCAGGGTAAAGACATATCCACTATTGGATTTTGAGTTTTTAGTATCCGATATCCAATTTGCATCACTGTACCCTTCGAGTACTGCTGAATATTTGGTATAATGAAGGTCATAATTCTGGATATGTCTTAGATACCTAAGTACCCTAATTATCGCTTTCCAATGATCGGACCCTAGATTACTTGTGTGCCTACTCAATTTGCTTACATCATAGGCTAAATCTGGCCTAGTGCAATTCATTAAGTACATCAAACTTCCGATTATTCGAGAGTACTCTAATTGTGATATGCCTGGACCAGTATTTTTTGCAAATGAAGACTAATGTCAACAGGTGTTTTAGCAAGACGATTGTCATGCTTTCCAAATTTCTCCAAAATCTTTTCAACATAGTGAGACTGAGATAAAGCATATCCTTCAGATGTTCTAGTAATTTTTATTTATAGAATTACATCTGCTACTCCCAGATCTTTCATATCAAACTTTCTGTTCAATATTTTCTTTGTAGATTTAATCATGTCATTATTGCTTCCAATAATGAGCATATCATCCACATAAAGACAAACTATGACATATCCTTTGTCTGTACTTTTAACATAGACGCATTTGTCACATTCGTTTATCTTAAAACCATCCGAAAGCATAGCGTGATCAAATTTTTCATGCCATTGTTTCAAAGCTTGTTTTAATCCATAAAGGGATTTGACAAGTTTACAAACCTTTTTCTCTTGGCTGAGAACTTGAAACCCTTCTGGTTGTTCCATATAGATTTCCTCATCTAACTCGCCATTCAAAAAAGCTATTTTAACATCCATTTGATGTTTTTCCAGATTATATAAAGCTACAATCGTAAACAACATGCGAATGGATGTTATTCTTGTCACTGGTAAATAGGTGTCAAAATAATCAAGGCCTTCTTTCTGCCTGTATCCCTTAACAACAATCCTAGCCTTGTATTTATCTATTGAACCATCTGCTTTCATTTTTCTCTTGAATATCTACTTATATCCAAGAGGTTTACACCCTGGTGGAAGATCCACCAGTTCCCAAGTATGATTTTGCAGTATTGATTCAATTTCACTATTCACAGCCTCTCTCCACAATGGAGCTTCAGGACTTGACATTGCTTCCTTGAAGTTTTGAGGCTTATTTTCTAATAGGTATGTCAGAAAATCTGGACCAAATGATGTAGAGATCCTAGTCCTCTTGCTACGTCTAGGTTCATCTACTTCATTATTATTTTGGTCTTCACTGCTATCTATAGCAGTATTAAAAGTTCTTTTATTTGAACTTTTCTCTTCAATTTCCTTGCTAGAAAAAATGTGTTCAAAAAACTATGCATTTCTTGACTCAATAATAGTGTTTACATGCATATCCAGATTTTTAGATCTATGAACTAAAAATCTATATGCACTACTATTATTTGCATATCCAATGAATACACAATCAACGGTCTTTGGTCCTATCTTATTCGTTTTGGGACTAGAGACTGCCACCTTGGCCAAACACCCCCACACTTTGAGGTAATTATAGGTAGGTCGTCGACCTTTCCATAATTCATAAGGTCTTTGATTGAGTTTCTTGTGGGGTACCCTGTTAAGGATAAAGTTAGCAGACAAAATTGCCTCCCCCCACAAGTTCTGAGGTAACCCTGAACTAATCAACATGGCATTCATCATCTCTTTAAGAGTTCAATTCTTTCTCTCAGCAACTCCATTTGACTGAGGAGAATATGGTCAGTGGTTTGGTGAATGATATCATATTCATAACAAAATTCTTCAAATGGTGCATCATACTCACCATCTCTGTCACTCCTCACTATTTTAATAGTTTTGCCAAGTTGATTTTCAACCTCAAGTTTATATTGCCTAAAAGCTTCTACGGCTTCATCTTTACTTCTCAATAAGTAAACATAGCAATATCGAGTGCAATCATCAATAAAAGTAATAAAGTACTTCTTACCTCCTCTAGTTTGAACAAATTTTCAATCACAGATATCTGTGTGAATTAAACTTAGAGGTTCAGTACTTCTTTCAACTTTATTAAATGATGCCTTAGTGAGTTTTGTCTCAACACAAATCTCACATTTATGATTAGGATCAAATTTTAAATTTGGTAAACATTCTAAAGCAACAAGTTTACGCAAATAATTAAAATTAACATGTCCTAATCTACCATGCCATAAAAAATAAGACTCAGCAATATAAACATAAGATATGTTCTTATTATTAAAAGCCAAATTAGGTACAACAGTTATTACATTGAGCTTAAAAAGCCCATCACTCATGTAACATCGCCCCACATACATTCTACTCTTGGAGAGTACAACTTTATCAGATTCAAAGACTAATTTAAACCCATTCTTGATCAACAATGACCGAGAAATCAAATTCTTGCAAATTTCTGGCACATGGAGTACATCGTTAAGAGTGAGTTCTTTTCCCGAGGTCATTTTCAGCACAATCTTTTATTGTCCTTCAACAGTTGAAGTGGAGGAGTTTTCCATAAAAAGTTGTTCCCTACTTTCCACCACTTTGTAGGTTGTGAACATCTTCTTATCTGCACAGATATGACGGGTTGCTCTAGTATCCACCCACCATTCTTTGGAATTGCCCACCAAATTTGCTTTAGAGACTACTGCAGCAAGATTGATGTCTGTCACTCTATCAGAAAGACAAAAATCCTCGGCTATGTTGGCTTGTGCAGGCTTTTTACTTGAACTCTTTCCGTCCTTGCGAACGTGACAATCCGTAGCGCGATATCCATCTTTGTCGCACACAAAACATTTGCCTTTGAACCTCTTGTTGAACCCGTTGTTGATCTCTTTGTTGATCTTACTAGTGGATCCTTGTTTGGGACCATTGTCATCATGCTTCCGCTTCTTGTTGTTGAACTTTGACCCTTGTCCATGTTCCAAAACATTTGTTTTAGCCTGCATGACATGGTTTCCTGATTAAGGTAAAATTATACAATATATTTTAAGTATAACCACATAAGAAAAAAGAGAATTTAATAATATAATTTAAATTAATATCTAAATTTATTGATTAGAAACAATCTAATTAAGTTGTACTCGACGAGTCTCTAAATATTTGAATTCATCGATTAAAAAATCTAGATCAATTTTCAATGTAAGGTCTCATTCAAGGTAGAGAGACAAGCAATCGGCAAGAAACTCATCCCCTGTTGAATTGCGAATGACAGTTTTAACATATTTCAAAGTTAAAAAACTAAGAGCAATATAGAACATTAAACAAGGCAGCATCATAAAAAAAACTAAGAGTAATATAATATTTGTTGCATAAAGACAAAATTTTAAAACCATTGTTAATCAATTCCATTATCAACCAACGAAATAATATAATTAGTTAATTACATTTACAAAAAATGTTAGGAAAGTGGAGTTGCAGTAGGCTACTAAAGACGACGGAGAAGACGAAGAGAGGGCTACTTCCTATCTATTGAAAGATGTGAGGATTGTTTTGGAAGATTTGTTCTTTAAACAAATACAAACCTATTGGCCTGCCTATCTATTTTTTTGGGTAAGTATTGGGTAGCTATTGGACTGCCTATTTAAAAAACAAACAAAAAAATTATTGGCCCTTATTTAGGGCTAGGCTGGGAGAGGTTGGGAGGCTAGGTTGGGTGGGAAAAAAAATTTCTATAGATTTTTTAAATTTTGGGCTAGGCTGCAGCCACCTATGCCCAGCCCTAGGTCCGCCCTTGGATACACCAAGCGCGAAAGCAGAAATCACGAAACTCCACAATAATACAGTAGCAAATCGTGAAGTTTCACAGAAATCCAAATCACAAACACAATATTTTGATGAAAAATCTAAACAGAAACGCGCCAGAACAGGGGAGGGGTAAAACGGTACCAAAAAAAAAGGCACAGGACCTGTTGGTGCACAAGATCAAAACTCAGGACTAAGAGGGAAATAAGTACAAAACTCAGGACCGGCTAGTAAAAAATCCTAAAAAAGGGAATACAAAAAATTGTATCCAAGCCCGTGTCAACCTTATATAACATCAGGGCTAAAAGTTCAATCTCAAATTCGGCCTTAAAGTTACATTACGATCCCAAGCCCACCCAGGAAATTCATATATTACATAAAATAAAATAAAAAAGAAAAAAAAAAAAAAAAGAAAAAAAAGAAAAAGAAAAAGTGGACTCCTTTGGCAAATCAAAAGTGAACACCAATCCGGTATAATCATGTCTATTCATGTATAGTTTTATGATTTAAACTTGAATTGCACATAAATTTTAGTTTTTTTTTTTTTTTTTTTTCCAACTAAATCATTAATTTGTTAAAATTTGGTTCTATTTACATTTTTTTTAGAAAATCATTAATAACATGAAAAAAAATAATTTATATAATGTAACAAAGATACTACTATAGTAGTCTTTACAATTTATGAATGAGAATAAAAAAATATAAGATTTTCTATTATGTTAATTATGTATATAATATATATTCAATATAATTTAATGATCTAAATTGCTTTAATATCATATAATAACTAATAATTTATATGTAAATTAAACATTATATATATATGGATATATAATTCGGATTTCGAGTTGTTCGGATTATTTGACTTCTTTACCTAAGTCCATCCAAATTTAATTCAGACTTCTAAATTTTTGTCTAAATTTGTATTGAATTAAAAAATATCTTACCCAAATCCTAAAAAAATTCAGAATGAGCTCAGATTACTTGGGTTGAACTTGCCTAATTTGCACCCATAGTTTTTAAATCTTAAATTTGTGAAGAAAAAAAAATGTAAAATGAAGTATAAGTTTTTATTTTTCACTTTTCACTTTCTTTTTATTGGGTAAATTACACTTACCTCCCTTAAGATTTGGAAAAAATACAATAGCCTTAATTACACTAAACTCCCTCGAGATTTTAATTCACATAACATTTAGGTCATTTTTCATCAGTAATTCATGAGTCGTATGAATGACGAGACGATGACTTTAATTTTGTTTGTTTTTGTGTCTACTTACCATTTGCATTAGTTTTGACCATTTTAATTTTACTAAAAGGGAGATTAATGTAACTATGCCAAATTCCTGGAGCTAACCGTATTTTTCTCAAATCTCAAGGGAGGTGAGTGTAATTTACCCTTTTTTTCTTTTTCTTTTTTTTATTTTAGTTCAATAAAATTGAAGATCCAAACAGAGCCTAATGCAAGAGACGGAATCCAGAAAAGACTGATAGCATATAGACTGATCTGCTATCACTGATGAGTTTAGATCCTTTCTACCACTGGCCTTGTAGTCCTAGTTGGCCAAGCAAAACTAACTTACTACTATGTTCAAATGAGCTACTTTTTATGGAGCAGTTGTGAGCATGATTAAAATTCAGTCAAGAATTCAAGCAGGTTATTTCCAGATGATATAGAAGAAAAGATAATTGGATGGAGGAGAAAAAAATATAATAAATAATTTGACTTTATATCAGCAACAAGGCCAAAATGAAAGATAGAAAACGACATGAATATAATATTATATATATATATATATATATTATATTTTTCTTTCTTTTTTTCTTTCTCCAGCTGGCTTTTAAGCCTATTTTGAAATATGGTAAAAAGTAACTTTTTAACGTTTAACTAAATTTTTGATTTTTTTTAGACAAATGATTTAGAAAGTTAATAAAAATTTACTTTTGACTTTTTTTTATTAATATTTATTTATAATGTCAAATCACAATAAAATGACCAAACTATCCCCATTCAATTTAAAATATTTACAACTTTATCCATATAGCACATTTTGACCTATGAGGAGTAGAATTATAATTTCACCGGTGGCTGAAAACCAACTTCCCAAATGAAAAAAAATACAAAAAAGTCAACTTTTGACTTTTACTATAAACCTAAAAAAGTGACTAAAAGCCAAATTCCCAAAACAGCCTTAGTTGATACACCAACAAAATTTACTTACCAACGAATGACAAGTACGGATGTCAGCAGAATAGAGTAGATTAGAAGAATGAAAAAATTAGCACATGAAAGGTCATGCAGAACCGAAACATTCCCATTTTTCTTTTTTTTTCTTTCTTTTTTTTTTTTTTTTTTTTCATTTCGTGCATATAGGCATGAATATTACAAAAGTTGGAGGTGGTCAATCCATTTATTGATGTAGAAGAAGAGAGTAAGAGAAGAAGAGGGTCACAACCCTAATACAAGACAACCTCAAACACAATATACTAATCCAAAGTAAAAATAAACATATTACACGCATTCAAGAAACCCTAACTAATGTTCTCAAAAAGAAAAAAAAAATTGAAAAAAGAAACCCTAACTAAAAGTCACCAAGAATAAAATAAATCCCAAAATATAAAATATTATCTAAATTAATTATTTAACCATATTTCTTCAATCAATTCCTTTATGTTTCCCATCACTCATCTTAAATGATTTGAGCTTTAACAGAAATAACCATGACTAGTATGAACAAGGGCATGAAGTTCAAACAAATTCAATGGGAACATGAGTATGTTTATCCTCATCAGATATCTTAAGCTAAGACCATGTCCCATTTTTGAATTTTTACCTCTATTATATTATTGGCATTAACAAATGAAGCAATGGGGATGTAACTATCAACACAAACACTATTTGCAAACAGTTAACAAAGTAGTAACCGCAACTTTTATCTTTCAGAAAAACAGATACACTTCTACAAGATGATTAGCAGTTTTGTATAAATCAAACCATATAAACAGAGTAATTTTTTCTTTCTTTCTTTGCTCGGTCTTTTACATCTTCCAGTAAAAGTGTGTATATAGAGCATGCAAACCTGAAGCTCACCTAAGAAGAAAAACCATTAGCATTGATGATCCTGTAGGGCAGCGCCACATGCTCGTGACACCACCACGATCCTAATTAGTTTTCATTTCAATTTTTCAAGGCACATTTCTGTAGAGGTTAGTTAGACATAGTAAATCATACCCACTTCGAGCAAAGAAGTGTGAGGTACACTCAGAGCAACATCGGGACCTCTACAAGAATGCCCAAGGATATGCGCAATGCCAGACTCCCTAGCCGTCAATATCTGCAAAGACTCATCTTTAAGTGAAGAACCTTCCAAACGCCCATTCCCAGATCCCATCACATGAAAATCTTGTAAAGAGTGAACGATTTTTTCTTCATGACTCAAATGTGTTAATGTGAGGTCAGGAGAATCATGGGTTTCGGTTTCTAAGTTTCCAAACACTCTAGATGATTCTGTTATCATTTGCTGCAGCTCATCTTGTCCTTTTTCTACAAATTTTATGATCATGCAAACCAGTCTATTTTCAAAATCGTAGTTCTCTTGTTGCAGATCCTTGTAACCATATCTGACGACACACCTGAACATGCCGTATTCTTTGGGCCCCACCCTACTTATCAGAAACCGTTCCTTCTCATTAACATACGGAACTTGAACAGATTTGATGCAGATAAATACCACCACCTGATGGAATGCCGGTAAGTTTGTCACAAAGTATCCGAAAACAGCTGGGACACCTGTCATGAGATTAGTGTAAACAAGTCCTATTCCAGGGACGCGAACCATGCCAAGGCTAGGCCCTAAAGATAGTATCCTATTCATTGAAACCTTGTTCTCCATGTCGAATTGGTGTTTCTTCAACGTTCCATAGTTCCATAAAAACATTACAGCCATAAAGATAGAAGAGAGTACAAGTGGGATCCACCCACCTTCTGGGACTTCATATAATGCAGCTGAGAGGTAAAGAAGTTCCACCGATCCAAAAAACGCTAGAAATGCAAAGGTTGTGACAATATTTTGCTTGCACACGATTGACATCACCATTGCCATTAAGCAAGTTGTCACAAACATAATGGAAGTAACTGCCAACCCTACGAACTCCGGAAAACAATCCTCTAATTAGGACACAAGAAGGGCCTAAAGGTAAAGTAAGCAATTTTGCATTTAAATTAAAATGCATAGATTGATACCATAAGCATGTCCAATCATGTTCGAGTCCCTTAATCCGATTGTCACAGCTAAACAGAGGCACATGTTCGAGTCCCTTAATCCGATTGTCACAGCTAAACAGAGGCACATTAGCATCCAATTTACCTCCGGAATGTATATCTGCCCATATATTTTACTTGAAGTATGAACAATTTTCACAAGGGGAAAGCAATTCAATGCACAACACTGGCTTATGATGGAGAAGGTAGCTGATATGACCGCCTGACTCCCTATCATGGCTGCGAATGTGGCTACTATGAACACTGGCCAGAATATTGGTTCTGCAAATGAGAGATTTTGTAATTAATAAAATTAATAAAATAAGGATAAGATGTGGTTGTGGGGGTATTTCAATAAACTCTTGCCCGGTATGGCTTTATAAAAACTTCTCTGGATATCTTCGTGGTGTCTAGAGAGGAATGCAGCCTCACCCAAATATGCAAGGACCAAACAGGGATATACAAGAAATGTGAAGGCTATCTGGAATATGAATACAAAGGATTACAATCAAGATTATATGCAAAATAAACTCTGCATTATATGCAAGGACCAAGGTTTGACCATCGTCGTAACAAATTTAAACCTGAACTTCTAATATTTTCATATAAAACTCTGCATTTTTATTGGGTACAATCTTAACCATCCGAATATCTGTGTTATCCAGTGTGGCACTATAGCTTGGGCACTTTCAACTTATATGTATTTGCAGTGGTGGGTATGGGGATGGGGTGTAGTGGTTGAACAAGGAGGTGGAGGTGGGTGGACCATGGTAGGAGATGGGGTGGTGGAGGAGGTGGTGGTGATGGTGAAAGAGGCCAATATATATAATGTATATATGTATGTTCTGTTAATGAAGATGAGATAGAAAAAGACGGTGTGAATATACAAAATTAGCCTCATCTGTTAGTCATTCTAAACGGAGATGGACGGATGTTTAGGAATAGAATCTCTTTATTAATTTATTTAGGGTTTAATATATAAAAAAAATTAAAAACTCAGTGCTTAATTTGTTGCAATGATCAAACCTTGGGTGTTTTTTTTTTTTTTTTGTAGTTTCCCCATAAACGACGAAGCTTCTCTTTTATACTTTTTAGCTTTTATGGCTTTAACGTCAGATATTTATAGTAAAAATTACCTTCATTGACAATGTGGAAAAGTGGCCCAAATCAGCAAACATAGCCTCCACACCTGAGAAAATAAAATGAAGAAAACAAGTTTCCTGTAGCTTTATTCATTAGCAAGTATACAACTAAATTGTATCAGAAGCACTAAAAACGGTACCTGTGATTGAGAGAACCACGCCCCCTAGGGACACCCAGCCTTCAATGCCGGTGCTTCTGAGGAACTTCAACATGTAAACTGGAGAAAGTGCATGAAATATATGCGGATTCCACTTGATAATGTTATATGTCCCAATGCCGCCAATACACAAAAGCCATGCAGTGACAATTGGAGCAAACATGAAAGCAACTCTGTGTGTTCCATGATGCTGAAGAGAGAAAACCCCCACTAAAATGACACATGAGATTATAATAACATAGTCTGGAAGAAAAAGAAAAGAAAATAAATAAAGTAAAAAGTTTATCAGATATTGACAGCAGTCAGTTGTTAAAGTATTTAAGGTTGTGTTTGGATCTTAGATTTGTGGAGAAAAAAGAAAAGGGAAGGGAAAATTAAATGTAGAGGTTTTTTTTTTTTTTCTCTTTCTCCTTTGCCTGTGCAAATCTAAGATCCAAACATTGCATAAAGGTAACAAAGGAAACTAAACATACTCCCGTGAAGTCCTGTGAATTTAAGTTTAACACCTAAAACTGCTGAAAGAACTGAAAAAAAGAAACACGCAAATCTCTTAAAATAATGGAACTGTAATCCCGAAAATAGAACTTTTCTAAAAATAGAACAGATAGAGAAGTCCCTGTAAATGGAATTGAAAAGGCCTTCACATATCCATTTTGACTTGGAATTTGTGTTTCATCATTAGAATTCAGGGGAAAAAGAGAGAAAAATATCCATCATAAAACTCATATAAAACACAACTTTTAGGCATGTAAACAAACAGAACTGTCATTTTCACTCTTGCACACTAAAAAATAATTCTAGTAACACAATCTTTGGTTAAGATTCTTTACTCTATCCCCATAATTTTTGTTAGGTCATGAATGTGCTTACCATTGTCACAAATTCAGTTGGTCCATGTCAAAGAGTAAATTTAAATTAAATTGGGTCATATCTCTATGAGCAAAATCATCAACAAGAACATATGCAGACAACCTACTTTAAGAGAATATTGAGAGATCTTCAACTTCACAAGTCCAAATTGAGAACTTATCCTATTGAATCTGAAGCCAGCTCAGATTCAACAATGGCCAACAACCATAACTTTTCCATGTCATTGATGAGGGAAAAATAAGAAAAGAAAAGAAAAGAAAAACCACATTTTCTCCTTTCCATGAGTGTTAAATGTAAAAGAATGATAGAATTAGATTTGAAATACATGTATTACATATAGCTATACAAAATAGAGCTCTGCTGAAGGTATGTGTTAAGGAGCAGGGTTCATCCAAGTACAGGTTTGGACATGTCATTTCCTAAACAATGCACATGATTTTTATGTTAGCAAATAAATAATTATATAACTCAAATAGAAATCCATTGTTAAAATCCAGCAAACCACTAGGCTGGAGATTTATTTATTTATATTTTTTGGTGATTGACTGAATTGAATGATTGAATTAAGAATTTTATATCCATTACTGATGTCAAGGTTTAAAATGAGAAAGAAGAAAGCACTGCAATATCAATATCACCTACCTGATATAGCAAGAGTGAGTATACCATCACCAATTGCCATACACGTTCCAAGCAAAACAAAAATCAATAGACCCTTGAAAAAATTTGGATGCTTCTTGAAGAATGACTTCATAATAGAACTCTGCTATGTTTCTGCTGATCCTTCTAGAGCATATGAAGACAGTGTCTCATCTGTGTCTTGTTGATGGGCAGAATGCTAAGTCTTGCATTTCGACAGAGTAGGGAGAACAATGCAAAGGTACCACCTGCACTATCAAAGCAAAATTGATGTAGATATAAAGCTTCTTTTTGCTTTCTTTAAATTGAAGCATTTATGCTTCGAATTATTGAGCTCGTGACACACCTTAGAGTTTTGTTCATTGATGGAAGTGTTCAATTTACAAGGAGATTACAGATGCATAAATGGATTGTAAGAAGCATGCCAATTCTTTTCTTCACTTAAAAAACTGACCGATTGTGGCAACATGGTATGTTTGGTTTGTGTTTGAGAGATGTGTTTTAGAAATAAAAAGTACGAAAACATGTTTGTTTGTTTTTTTCAAAAGATCTTTTGAAAAATGATTTTGAGAGAGAGTTTTGGAAAAAGTGATTGATTTGATATGTGTGAGAGAGAGATTTGTTTGGAAAACTTGTTGGTTTACAAGTTTTGGAAAAATTTTTGGGAAAAATTGTTTGGTTTGATTACTTTTGAAAACTTATTTGTAGAGAAAATTTCCCAAAAATTTTTCAGAAAATCAAACCAAACGAACCCAAAAGGCTTGTATAGATGCATTACCAGAGAATCTTTTAAATTTGTAAGTACAAGCAAAAATAGGAAAGATGAAAGAAAAAATAAAAACTGGAGAAGTGCTGTGCATTTTGTGCGGATTTTCTAAAATGAAATGAAAGTGATCTCAAAGGAAAACGTTAACAAGAGAATTTTTATGTAATACCTCCACTCAAAACGAAGTCAAAGCAGCATTTATGAAAGTACAATGCATCATGATGGTTCATAATTTTGAACTAATAGGACCCAAATAAACCATGTCATTATATGTAAGTGTTGTAAAACTTTTATGTTTGTATGGTAAGCTCTTGAAATGTGAAACAGAAAACACCGCCAAACAAACCCACATTCTTTGTATCTTCAGTTAAGCTCCAAATCTGCCCAGCATAGTTTAATAGTGATTGGGAACAAGATTGAGTCTCGTACAAGATAATAAATATGTTACTCTGTACAAATAAAAAGCAAATAGAAGACAACAACGGAAAGGTTGCAGCAAAAGGTGCAAACTTTTAAGCCACAAGCTCGCTTATCTTCCAATAACGGATAAATAAAGCCATGAAAGGTGAATTGTACCTTCACCATTATCATTGGCTGATAGATGAAGATGTATTTGAAGAGAGCAATGACAGTAAATGTCCAGAAAATAAAGGAAAGCACACCATAAATTTCCTCATCATCCTCGTGGAGGCTCAGCTCCCAGAGAAGGTTGTTTTGTGAACATAAAGAGGGGAGGTACTGAGATCACCGTAAACCACTCCAAGACTCTGATAAGCAAAGTAAGCATGGCTGAACACGATAACTTCTTCAAATTCTGATTAAGGAAACAAATATATCAACATTCAAAAACCAACAGAAAAGAATGTAGAAAGAAAATGCATTGCTTTCAATCGTGATTAAACGCTCTAAACATCTCCATGGCAAGCAGGGGAAGAAGCATTTGTGGTTTTTTCTGATTTAATTTAGTAAATGCCCATTATGTTTTGTTCTTCCATGGAGTCATTTATTTCATGTTTTGTACAAATTCCTTATATTCAAACTCCTAACTCAAACCCAGTTGGTTTTTACTATTGACATCTCAACTACTAGAAACCCCAAATAATTACTGATATTTCAATGGGACGCTAAATGCTTAAAACCCCAACTGTGACATTAACTCATTATCTACCAATATTATATCCTTTTCCATTGGAAACACATAATCAATACTCCATTTAAACTAACAGAACTTATTTCCATTCAAAGCCTTCAAAATAAACCAACAAAAATAACATAATATGAAATTTTGGGATCCCCAGCTATAATTAGTCCTTATTATTTGAGTTTCTAGAGCATAAAATGCAAAACCCTTTCAAAGAATTGAACTTCTAGAAAAACCCATATAAGAAAAAATTGGATTAAATGATTACCACTCGACACGACCCCAGAAATCAAAACAAACTAACGAGTACAAATAATGTAATATACCGAAAGACGGACAAAGAAAAATTAAAACACATATTGAGAGAGAGAGAGAGAGAGATGAGAAGGAGAAATACCTGTTGAGAAATTTCATTTTACAGAGATGGTCTTGGTTTCATTGTTGAAGGTGGGTCTTGAGAAGCAGAGATTTGAGAGGGGGATGTGACGAGCAGAGTAGAGTAGAGAAAAGAAACCAATGAGTCAAAAGTATAAAAAGAGTGAGGAATCTGAGAATGTAGGAAGCAAATTGGCAAGTGGTGTGTGCAAAGAAGTTGCAGAATGCATCCAGTGTTCTCTCTCTCTCTCTCATATTGTATAGCTCTTTTTTTAATATAATTTTTTTATTTTTTTTATTTTAATGAATGAGATGACGAAAATAAGAGAAAAGATTATTGTGGCACTAGGATTGCGTAAATTATACTTAATTTGTTAAAATTATATCGATTTATATTAATTCGTATCATTCTATCGGTAATTACGGATTAAATTTTAAAATTTATAATACACTTTCTAAGCTGCTCTGCTTTGTTATAGTTAATATATATATATTTTATAACCTCTAACAAAATATCAAAATAAAAATGAGTGGGAAAGAAATTTAAAATGTAAAACTTATTATAAATTATTAGTTATATATGAAAAATATATAAAATTAGTGTTATATATATAAAAAAATATTATTTAAATTAGTATTATATATTAAATACTTGATATTTGATTGAGAATATTTTTCAATCTGGCCCAAACCATCCAAATCGCGATTTGTCAATGGATAAAGATCCGTAGCTCGACAATTTCGAGCTCGAAAGTGGCTCGAAAACAGACAGGAAGAAGAGAAAGAGAGGGAGAGGAGAAAGAGAAGGGAGGGAGAGGAAGGTCGGCGTCGTGGCCTCCTGCCGTCGTGGCCTCCCCGCCGATCGTCTCGCCGCCCGCCATCGTGGCCTCGCCGCCCGCCGTCGTCGCCCAGCTCCAGATCGTCACCGCCGTCCTCCCTCCGCCGATCGTCTCGCCCTCCACCTCCGCCTCCGCCTCCGCCGCCTCCGCCTCCTCCTCCTCCTCCTCCCTATATTAGGGCCCCTCCCTCCTCCTCCTCCCCCTCCCCTCCCCCTCCCTCCTCCTCCTCCCTCTCCCCCTCCGTCTTCTTCTTCCGTAGCTCTGCAACAAAGCCAGGAAAAGCCAAGAAAGAAAAGAAAAAAAAAAAAAAAAAACTCGACACCAAAACGACGTCGTTTTGGTGTCGAGCCGCGATTCGAGCCGCGCCTCTCGAGCTACGTAGCACTGCCGTTTGTCAATCCGTCATTTAATTTATAATTTTACTCTCAAACCGCTTGAATCACACCGCACACACCCCTCAGGCTAACAATTCAACCTAGACATTAGGCATGTTTGATAGAGCTTATAAGCTGTTTATTTCAGCTTTTAGCTTAATTTAAGCTAAAATATTGTGTTTGGTGCAGCTTAAGTTAACTAGCTTATAACTTAAATCAAGCCATTTCTCAGCTTATCTCAAAAACTGATCAGGAGGTGCTTAAATTTTTTACTTAAGCGCACAGCTGGTGTAAGGAGCTAAAATTACTTAAATGCCCTCGTCAATACCCAAATATCAATATTAATTAAAAAATAAAAATTGTATATTTCTGAAGAAAAAGAAAAAAAATCAATATTAATTGAAAAATAAATATTAATTGGTATTAATTATTAATAAATTCATATTGTATATTTTTATATTAATTAAAAAATAAAAATTGTATATTCTGAAGAAAAAGAAAAAAAATCAATATTAATTAAAAATAATATTAATTGGTATTAATTTTTGATAATTAATATTGTATACTTTTGTAATGAATTAATTATTAATTGATACTAATTAATAACAATTGTGTATTAATATTAATTGATACTAATAAAAATTAAATATTAATATTAATTTATACTAATTAATAATTTTAATATTAATTGAGACTAATTAAGCCATTAATTGATACTAATTAATAATTTTAGTATTAATTGATACTAATTAAGCAATTAATTGATACTAATTAATTTATAATGGAAAATAATTGTGATAATAATACTTCTATTACATTTTTAGCAAATGTATCAATTTTTATATTAATTAATACTAATTATATTAACTTTTATTAATGAAATATTTTTTTAAATTAAAATTGAAAAAAATGACAAAATAATCATTTTTATATCATATAAGGACAGAAAGGACAATTATATAGTAAAAAGCTATTTTACAGCTTATTAACCAAACACTACTCTACTGTTTAAATCCATAATGCCATAGCTGCACCAAAACAAGTTAACAGCTTATGTTCACAGCTATAAGTCATAATCTGTTAAGCTATAATCTATAATATATAATCTATAATCACTTTTCCACAACTCTACCAAACAGGGCCATTATGTTATACATTAGAAATGGAAAAAGACTACATTCGCAGGCATAAACTCATACTAGAATATTACATTTATAAGTTAACACTTTAAAAAGTAAAAGAGAAAATTAGTGAAAAGTCCATACCAAAGGGGTGTAAGGTATTAAATTCAAGATAAATCTTATTTGGTGATAAGGACATGTCAAAAAATTGGCCGAAAAAGTCATTGTCAGCAGCGGCCAACGGCGACAAGTAATGGTGGTGAGATAGAGAAATATGTGATATTCAACAGATAGGGTGTCGAATGAATGATATGTATCAAATTCCAATAGTTTGGTGAAAATAGGTTGATTTCAATTTCAACAGATAGTTATTCTTTAGCACAAATTGTGTTCTTTTGGCCCAAAAAAATTAAACTTGGGCCTAATGATCCAAAATATTCAGAAATAGATTTATAACCTGAAAGCCCAAAGTAAAACTTAGGCCTCGTTTGGCAAGTGGTGATTTTAGCCAAAAAGCTATTAAAAAAAAAATCAAAAAGCCAACAAACTATAACAAAAAGTCAAAAATTCCCTTTTGCTCTACTTTTTGCACATCTTTTCATAAAAAATAAAAAAGTCATCCCAAACTTATTGATTTTTTTTACATCATATTTTAACTAAAAAGTCAAAAAATTACTAAAAAAGTTTGTTCCCAAACGAGACCTTAATGAATGTAAAACGAAAGTCAAGTAATAACATAATAGTAATTATTATTTTTTTGTTTGGTTTACGTGGAAAAAAAAATAAAGTACAAAAGAAAAAAAAAATACTGATAATGAAACGGTAATTATTTTATCATTGAAATGTTTGAAGTTATTTAGAGTTGCTGTATAAATCTGTTTTGGCCAAAAATTGACATTTTACCATTTTACCCCTAGACTTGTTTTTAGCCAAAAATCAACTTTTTAACCTTGAGAAAGAGAGGAAAGCTTGATTGTGCTCTGATCAAAGACATTTTCCAAAATTAGGGGTCGGATTTATTAATAGCATTTTATCGGAGAGCAATTTGGGCTTATTTGGACCACAACCAAGCTAAGAGCATGGGACTCTATACTTGTGTATGCATAGATGGCGCGTATACCAAGGCAAGTTGTGTATACGCACATGAGTTGTGCGTGCGCATATCCATAGGTGGTAGGGCCAGTTTTGGAAACTCAATCTTGGTGCATTTCTAATGGGAGGCAACAAGAAAGAAGCGATGAAACCTTAGAAGGGTTCCAGAACCTTCCCCTTTGTGTATGAAAGAGACATCTTCCCTTTCCTTTAAATGGGTTAACAACTTGAGAACTTTTAGTAAAATTTTGAAAGCCAAACACCACACCTCTTCTCTTTCCCTTGTCTTAGCTCCGAAAATATCCTACCCACAACAACTCTAGACTTCTAAAAATCTTCCCAAGGCTAAAGAATTCGAACTAACACAAAACTTTTACTTGAGGGATGCTTGCAAGCAAGAAAACTTGAGTTTTCTTGCGTTTTTCTTGAATGTTTTTCAGTTCATTAGAACCAGTGGGTACGCTCTCTTCTTCCCTTTATTTCAGTACCTTTTTCTTACTCATTTTTTAGTATGTAATCATGTGGGAGTGTTAGAAAAGCAGATCATCATGTAGCTCATCATCTTTGTTAAGTTTTTCGCTTTTTCTAGCATGTTTCATCTATTTCATTAGAACATCATGTTTTAGGTTTATTTTGATCATATAATAAGCATGTATGGCCCGGTTTGAATCATCATATAGTTAGTTTATATTTTCTCTTTTTATTTGTTAGTTGCTTTCTATGCATGTTCATCATTTTATAGTTTCAAACCAGGTTTAGGATCATGTTTTGTATGCATTATTGGTATGCTAGGACCATATTTATTTTTGTCTTTGCATGAAAGACACTGAAAAGTGGGTATCCGGATAAGTTTTCTTCATCCTCTCGGCATGTGTGTGCTTTTTACATTGTCTTTTTAAATAATCAAAGTCTATATGCTCTTTATGTGCAAAACTGTATATTTTGAATGATTTTCTATGAATATTGTGTGTTTTAGTTTAGGAATATAGCCATGGATTGCTAAATCCACATTTTTATTCAAAAATCAATGTTTGAATAAAATATGTGACTTTATTATTTTAAATTAAGATAAATGATATTCATTTTTCTTCAAATTACATAGTTCTAGGTTAGTCAAGGGATTTTAGGCTTAAAATGAATGTTTGTGAATAATTATCCACTAAAATCATAAAAGAGAAAGTAAGTAGAGGCCAATCTTCGAATTAGACAAAAGGAAGTGCTATCATTCAATGACCTTTTCCTTTTGTACTTAAGCTCCCCAAACTTAGACATTTTCTGGTTATGACGAATCGGTCCTTAACTTAGTTTTCATTGATAAAAATTTATTAATTTGCTTTAAAAATTAAGTGGCGACTCTTTGTTCATTACAACAAGTTTGCACAACATTTGTGTGGAAAACAGGCCTTAGACTCGAAAAAGGCATGGCGCCCTTTTTAGGAGGCAAACAACAGTTAATTACTAAAGGGCAATGATTAGAACCGAGACACACCTCATGGAACACTTCGGCTTGAAGGAAAAGAATTCTCCAATCCACAGTTGCCCAGGCTCTATGAAGTCTTTCCATAACACTCTCCATACCGACTTGATTATTGGACCACGTATACAAGTTGCCTTTAAACTCAAGGTCCATCAAAGCATATTTTGAAATCATCTCCTGAAAATCTCAAATCTGGGATCTACTAAAAGCCAAACCCTCTTGTTTTTCCCACATTGATCCCACTTGATTAATCCCCCACTCAAAGCCATGAGTACTAGATTTCCTTTGCCATTTGGACCAAATAACTCCATAAAGTCTTCATTTCCTTTCTAATTGGCAAACCATAAATAAAATAAGCAACCCAATCCATCCCTTCATGGCAAGAAATCACAGACTTGATGATATTCTTGAATTTGAAATGGACATCTAACTGAATTGCATCCATCCACCACAGAACTATACCTCTTGAAAGCCCATATGGCTCGTCATACCACTTATTAGGAAAATAGACACTTTGTCTAAGCTTCTCCAATTTTGCCTACTTATTATTGGTTTCCATTAAAAACATGATCACGGGACGATGGTTTGTTTACAATCCTCATAAGATCTAGACTGCGAGAGGTCATCCCAACCCCTGACAGTTCCAACTAACAATCAACATAACTCTTGTGGCTACTTTAGGCCAGCCATTACCACTCGTTCATCCGAATTCACCCCATCACTAAATGGAAAGGTACTTAAGACCTGAGAATAGCAATCTTCTGCATCAATAGAGACAAACCCCATTGGAATTGAGCCATTTGGTGAGCCTCCTTCTTCCATAGTTGAAGTTTGGATAGCCACATCAAATAGACTTTCCTTCCTTGGTCGTCCTACACACCTGTACCCTTGCTGCAACCGCCTTTAAACTCCTTTTCGACTCATTTACACCCATAGTGAACTGGAGGCCAAGTACCCCAGGATCAGGTTCTTCTTCAGCCCCTTTTAAGGAGTTTAGTCTGATGACCCTCAGAAAATTCCTCAGATAATTTTCGTTTCAGAGTTAAGCCTTGAAAAACATTCGAGATATAAGCATCAAAGATACTAGATTGTAGGCTAATAACAAGAGGACTACCTAACTAGCAAACCCCATCTAGCCTAACTAAGTCCTAATTAAACTTGTGGGCCACCTTCCTTGGAGACCCCGAAGAAAGGAGTGGGTTGTCAACAAGCTCCGTAACAAAGTAACTAGGACTTGGGCCGAATACGTTATTGATAGGTTTAGCTATTGGCTCAGATTGCTCCCCCACTATTTCACAAATTTGAATAGGTCCAAAATGTTTCAAAGAATTCACATTTAGACCAGGGTTAGGCTCACTCACTTGCAAATGAGTCATCTCATAATTATCTTCCACCTCATTTCCCAAAGAAAATTCTGAAATTGTTATAAGGACACGTGCTAACCCCTCATCGCAATGAGTCTGGATCCCCTCCTTAGCTCTCCTCCTTCATTCCCTCCGTACAACGGCTGAGATTAGCCGTTGCATATCCAACGACTATAAAAAAAAAAAAAAAATTGAAATTGAAATTAGCCAATTTCCCGACCAAAAGCTATACAGCTTATACAGGCTATACAGCAACTATACACTCTCGCTCAACCTCACACTCACCCCCTTCTCCTCCACCGAACCCACCCTCACCGGCGACCCAATCCTGGCGGCGACCTACTGTCGACGGTTACCCACTCCCGACGACGACCAATCGAGGTGTCTGCTTCGCAAACTAGAGCCCTCACGCTCTTCTTCTCCACCTGACCGAACCCTCATTCTCTCTGCCCTCACATCGCGAACCCATTGCTCCGTTGTGAGCAAATCAGTCCGACGTCAATCATCCATAGGTTAGTCTTCATTTTTTAAACTGAAATTTGTCTCTACAATTTTTTTTTTTTTTGTTTTTCTTGAAGCTTTGTAAAGACATTCCTTTTTTTATTTATTTATCCATGTAAAGACTTTCTTTTTTGTTAGATTTTGCAAATCTGCTACTGGTGTATGTGTTTAAGATTTAATTCATTGAGGCTTCCTCTATTGAAAACTACTAAAAAAATTTTTTTTACAGATATTTCCACATGTTACTCTTTTATTTTTGAAATTGAAATTTGTCTCTGTATTTTTTTTTTCTTGAAGCTTTGTAAAGACAATCATTTTTTTAATTTATCCATGTTGCTGAAAGTGTTGTCCCTCTGTTGTTAAAAGTGTTGTCCCTCTGTTGCTGAAATGTTGCTCAAAGTGCTGTCCCTTTGTTGCTGAAATGTTGCTCAAACTGCTATCCCTCTGTTGCTGAAATGTTGTTTTTTTTTTATGTTGCTGAAATTGTTGTAAACATGTATGAAGTTGATTTTGTTCTTGTTTTGTGTGTGAACATGTATGAGGTTGAATTTGGTGTGAATAGATTAATGTTGGAGGTTGAAACTTGCAGTGAAATTGAATAGATTATGATGGAGGTTGAAATTGAAATTTGGTGTGAATATATTAATGTTGGTGTGAAAACATCCCTGTGAATTTGGCACATTTCACTTATAAGATTTTGGTGCACACTGTCAATCCACAATATACATTGTCCATAAAAGTCTACTACTATAAAAAATAATATACAGTTAGGTTCATTAAAAAAAAAATAACATTTTGGTGCACTTTGTGACTTTTGATGCACCCTTCCTTTCAAGAAATAAGATCTGAGATAGATATGCAAATGCATATCTTGAGATAGATATGCTGTTTAGGTTCATGTTAAGCAATGCATCAGTTGCGTTCATTCCAAAATCAAACACTGTCATAGAATGTGTTGAAATTGGGCTGAAATGTGTGTGTTATGGCTTGTATTTACACTGGAAATGTTCCACATTTTGTTAACTGTTGTTGTGCCAAAGGTTGCTGTTCATGTTCCTGAAAAAGTTGCTGAAATTGTTAATGTAAATGGCTTGTTGCTAAAATTTAGTGTGTGCTGAAATGTTAGTATGTGTGTTGAAATTTTGTTGCTGAAATTGATAATGTGTGGAGAAAGGGATTAATAATGTTAATCCTATCTAATCTAGTTTGCTCCAATAAACATGGCCTTAATACATACACATTTTAAATTCTAAATATTTTTCTTACTTTATTTTTCATAGGTAATTTTGCTATTTGGAAATTTATCCTATGGAAATCATTGCTTTGGATTATGATTTATGACAAGTTAGCACATTGTAACAAACTCAAGAAGATAACTGTAAAATTCAGGAACTATATATGCATCTTGGGGAAGTCAGGATTTCAAAAAACTGATAGAAATTAGAATACTTATAAATGATGGTGCTTGCCAACACATCTCTTACTCTTAATTAATTACTATTATATTAGATTTAAAAGTCTCAAAACACAATTGAAAGAGATAAAAATAAAAATAAAAATTGAGGACATAAAGATCTATGCTGAGAAAGGGAATTAAGTGCAAGTATCTGAAGGCAACATTTCTTTACCAGCCTGTTTCGCATTCAATCCATAGTATCTATGAATCTTTCAAGAATCAATCTAGACATTGTAAATTAGTCTGTGAATCTTTCAGAGAAAACACACATTTCATATTATTTTATGATCCCAATCAAGATTTTGAAAGCTAAGAAAATAAAATCAAGAGAAAGGGAATTTTATTCTTATACATATATAATGCATATTGCTTAACAATGTGCAATTTCACAGCGCTATATGAGCACTAAAATGCTTAACAATTAAATAATTATCAGACCATAAAATTACTCTTCATGTCAAGCCTAGACTAAAAAAGCAATAAAAGATACAAATTGAGTTTTTTTTTTTAAAAAAAAAAGCCCAAAATAAGAATTAATTCCTCTAAAACAATTCTACATTTTCATCAAATGAAAAGTCAGTCAAGTCTTCTTTGATCCCTTGAACAACACCTTTATCAAACAACCAATTCTCAAGCATTGACAATGGCACATGCATACTAAGATCTAGTTTACTTTCTCTTTGAAGAAGACTAGCCTCAGGTGACATAGATTGAGAAAAATCAGAATTTGACGAGTCCAAGGACTCAAAACCAAAGAGCGATTCAAATGCCCCAGACAAATCAATACCACTATTGTTTGGAACACTTAAAGTCTCTTCACAAGACATAGAATTCTACAACGGCATCGAGAGGGTCTGCCGGTGCGACGGGTTTAGTAAGGTGGAAGAGAAGAGCGTGATGTTAGGGAAAATATGTGATTCCCCACAAGTAAATCAATCAATGGGAATAAAAACTAATGTGAAAAAATTAAATAAAAAACAACACAAGAATTTTACGTGGTTCCCTCAATGTGAGGTACGTCCACGGGATCGAAATCAGATTCCACTATCAACCAAAAAGTTTCCAAACGATTACAAACGAGACACGAATGGTCTCACAAACCACCCTTAGGTGAATTCCAAATAATCACAAATAAACAAGAGGAAAGACCTCACCAAATAGATAAACAAAAGCCTTCAAAACTAGAGTTGTAGAAGACCCAAAATAATAACACAAATCAACACCGAACACCGAACCAAAAGTTTCAAAACAGAGCAGCAACCAAGGCATCAATCTTGAATTTGACCAAGTCAAATTCCCAGCAAAACTTCTCACCAATTGAATCAATTTGCACCAAGCACTATGCTGCCTTCTTCGGATTACACCAAAACAAAGCCACACACACATATATATATATATATATATGTGTGTGTGTGTGTGTGTGTGTGTGGTTGAGTTTTGAGTTTGTTTTATCAAACTCTAGTTGTATCCAAATTGAATTGGGTCTCTAAAAATTAGATATAATATATTAAAATATATTATACCCAAACCAAATCAAATTAGAATTCTTTTAACAAACCAATTGGGTTCCAAACTCCACTAAGGAGGTATACCCAACAATTCTCCCCCTACCAACTTAGGTGGAGACATCAACCATACCCGCCAAAGTTCGACACTTCAAATGTCTGTCCCTCAATAAAGTCTTAGTCAATATATCCGAAATATTATCATCCGTGTGAACCTTTTCGAGTTGCAACGACTTCAAATCTAACACATCACGAATCCAGTGGTATCTCACATCAATGTGTTTCGATCTTGAATGAAAAGTAGAATTTTTACTCAAGTGAATAGCACTTTGACTATCACAATAAAGCACATACTTTTCTTGCTTCAAACCCAACTCTTGCAAAAATTTCTTCAACCATAACTCTTCTTTACAAGCTTCCGTAATGGCAATAAATTCAACTTTGGTAGTTGAGAGAGCAACACATTTTTGTAATTTAGATTGTCATGCCACAGCTCCCCCTGCAAAAGTCATCAAATACCCCGAAGTAGATTTCCTTGACCCAACATCACTAGCCATGTCAGAATCTATGAACCCATCAAGCATCGGCTTACCATCCCCAAAACACAAACACACCTTCGAAGTCCCTCAAAGATATCTTAAAATCTATTTTATCGCTGCCCAATGTTCTTTACCCGGATTAGAGAGAAATCAACTCACCACACCAACGGCGTGAGCAATATCCGGCCTTGTACAAACTATGGCGTACATCAAAGAACCAACTGCTGAAGTATAAGGAATTTTCTGCATATCTTCCTTGTCTTTCTCACTTGTAGGACATTGATTCAAACTAAGCTTGAAGTGACCCGTAAGTGGACAACCAACTAGCTTTGCTTTATCCATATTGAACCTCTCAAGACTTTCTCAATGTAGCTTTCTTGAGACAACCAAATCAGCCCCTCTTTGCAATCACGAACAATTTTCATACAAAGTATTTGCTTTGCCGGTCCCAAATCTTTCATAGCAAAAGACTTGCTCAACTCCAATTTCAACCTATTTATCATGGTAGAATCTTGACCTACAATTAACATGCCATCAACATAAAGCAAAATAATAATAAATTTACCATCAGGAAAATTTTTCACAAACACACAATGGTCCGAAGTGGTTTTAGAAAAACCATTATTTATCATGAAAGAGTTAAATTTTTTGTACCATTGTCGCAGGGCTTGCTTGAGGCCATACAAACTTTTTTTCAATTTGCAAACAAATTTCTCTTTCCCTTTCTTCACAAAACCTTCTAGTTGCTCCATGTAAATTTCTTCTTCAAGATCACCATGAAAAAATGCGGTCTTCACATCAAGTTGCTCAACTTCAAGGTTCATACTTGCAGCCATGCCAAGTACAACCCGAATAGAAGACATCTTCACAACCAGCGAGAAAATCTCATCAAAGTCAATACTTTTCTTTTGCCCAAAGCCTTTCACAACAAGACGTGCTTTGTACCTCAGATTATTGCTATCATTCTTCAATTTGAAAACCACTTATTTTTCAGAATTTTCCTCCCTTTAGGCAACTTCACTAAATCATAAGTGTGATTTTCAAGTAAGGAATTCATCTCCTCTTTCATTTCCTTCTTCCAATCATCTTTCTTTGCATGCTCAATTGCTTCTTGGTAGCTCTCAGGCTCCCTTTGATCGGAAATCAACACAAATTCATTAGAAGGATACTTTCTTGAAGGTTGTTGGCCTCTTATAGATTTTCTCAACTCAAGTTGTGGTAGCGGTTCTTGAGTTGGATGCTCTTCCCCAATTTCAGGCTCAACTTCATTAGGATTAGCATAATCCTCCACATCTTCAACAGGTGGCTACACATCTCCCCTATTTTCATCATCAAC
>JAPPVO010001376.1:0-35268 GCA_030407325.1 Camellia japonica | reverse complement strand
AAAACTGAGATGAAATGAGAGAACCACGAAGCTGGAACTTTTTATGGAGGATAAGGCACTGTTCGGGAGACACGTGTCAAAAATCTAGAGGTAACCGGGCCAACTAGTCGGCCAATCACTTTTTCTGGTCGGCCAGCCAATTTTTTTGGTCGGCCGACCACCCCATTGGTCTCCAAGGCAGAAAGCTGGTCGGCCATGGAGGAAAGTTGGTCTTTGGTCTTTTCCTAGTCTCTAGAAGGGAGCTCCTAGCATTTCCATGTGTTGGGAGTGTTGAAGGTCCGAGTCTACCTCTGTTTCGGGAGCGTTCCGTCGCCCGGTTTGTCCGAAGTGCATTTGCTTATCGAGTTGTTGTTCTTTATTTATCGAGTTGTTGTTTAAGTTTTGTTTATCGAGTTGTTAAGTTTGCTTATCAAGTCGTTGAGTTTTGTACATCGAGTTGTTACTCTCTGTTTATCAACATTGTCGTGTTTTGCTTATCGAGTTGTAAACTTGCTGAGGTTTTGTTGTTTCTTAGCGAGTTAAGTTGTTTAGTTTGTTGCGTCGGTTCACTACCTGACTTGGTGATATACAATGCTCAATTTTCATTCAATCTCATTTTTGTGCAAAATGATGCGATGCGATGCTAAGAATACAAAATACAACACTTTTTGAACAAAAAGTTGTTTCATTCCATCATAGCTTCTTTTTTACAACATCTTACAGCAAGGGTACAAGTTTTAAAGAAAATAAAACTGCCTAAAAGCTATGTGCTACAACTACTAGTAATAAAAGAAATAAAGCAGGAACATCTGCATCAGTGCTATCAAGCGCAAGAATAGGAGGCCTCTTCGTCCTCTTTGGCTGAGAAGTCCCTACACCACCTCCACCAGCCACCACACCACCATCTGAATCGGAGCTGTTGTCCTCGGAACCCTCCCTGGCATCACCTCCACTCTCAGAACCGGAACCAGAATCCTCCTCTCTGCCTGCGGATGTCTCCGACTGAGGATGCGCAGACTCCTCCTCCTCGCTAGACTCCTCATCATCTCTGATAGGCGCTCTACGCCTGCCTCGGCTGCGAGTCGAATCCCCTCTCCCAGCTCCTCGAGAAGGCCTGGATGGCCCAGCCTATAGCGGTGGCATCTGAAAAAGAGGGCAATTTGAATACATTAGCCGACATGTATACCAGATGCAGAGACAAGAAAGCTACATGGAATGGGTGTATGCAGATATGATTGTGGTGTGTGTCAGATGCGCTCTACACATGTAGTCAACCAATGCAGTGAAATGGTCAAATTCAGCATGTCATCAGAAGTATGATAAATGCAAGGAAATTGAAAAGTACTGAAACACCGGCGATGAATAGCTGCGTCTCCCTCCGCAGGACCATGCTCTCGAGTGAGGCCACCACTCCGAGTAACCCATCACAATACTCGATGGGAGGCTGCAGATGCAAGTGCAAGTTATCAGTGAATGAATAAATGTCCAAATATCTGAGTGATAAATCAAAACTGTAAAGCATACCGGTGGCGAGTCAGGGTCTCTGACGTATCGGTGATCAGGCAATGGAGGCTCCAATGGAATCGGGTAGGATGTCCCATACCGCTAACCTGTCAGCTCGGTCGGAAGATCTGGCCACCCAGCGTGCTAATAAGTTGGAGGAATCGGGGGAATCTGTCAGGCCCCACTCCTCGATATGCTGACCTTGCTAGTCGAAGGAGCATCTGCAGCCTGGGCTTGAGCTGACGATGATGCACCAGCAGCCCTCCTCGCAGGAGTACGGATACCTGTCAATGGGGGCATCAGGTACGTATGGCGGTAAGTCGCATACTCCCCCTCCTCCGTGTGCAGAATCGCATCAGTACCCAACATAGCGACGTCGACCTCCTCGGGAGTGAGTCCCTCAGTGGACCGCATGTCCTCTGGAGGTGCTGAGGGGATACTCTGATCAGGGACGCCCATCGTCTGACGCATGAAGCGATCCCCCAGAAACCAAGCCCTGCCAACCGGCCCCTCAAATAAAGTCCTGTATAGAGAAGAGGCCCACCCCCCAGGGAATTGGAAACGGATATCTCCTCCCAAGGGCGCCCAGGGCTGCCAAGTGATCTGCGGATAACCAGTGCATGAGCTGATTAGATATCGTAAATATGCAAGATGAATCAAAGCTGAAAACATGAAGAACTGAGAGTTCTGAATTACCTCGGTCGCCCGCACCGTATCAAAGAACTGCCGCAGGTAGGGCAGAGTCTCCCGAGCCCTCGGCTGGTACCGTCCCTCAAATACGTGAGTGTAAGAAATCACAAGAGGCACCTCCACCTCGAGCTCCGGGGCTAGCGTCGGAAAGTATGCGTAAACCCATAGCTGCGGAAAACAGGGCAGTAGCCATCAGAATACAGAATGTACAGAGAATACAGAATGCTAAATGCATAATATGAATACAGAATGGAGAATACAGAATGCTGAGTGCAGAATGTAGAATACCGAATGTAAGGTGTGCCGTGTGCAATGTACAACTAATGAAAAACAGGAATGTAAATCAAGAGGGCAGAAAGTACCTCCAAGGCTCTCCAGTAGCCACCAACTATGTTCCCCCGTCCGCGGGAGGTCGCACTCATGTAACAGTAAAGGGTAGCGAGGCCGGCGCCACCTTAGTCATACTGGCTGACCTGTGATAGGTCCACTAAAGCACTGAGCAGATACAATCCAATTGTGTTCCCCCTGTCGGAGAACAAAGTGGTCCCAAGGAGGAACATCAAAAACCCTCGAGCGTACTGCTCTATCTCCTCGAGAGTCTCGGGCATAGTCTCCCTGTACTGCACGGGAAACCAGGTGTACCTAACTCTACCCAAAGATCTGTCAATCGGCGGGTGGGCTCCCAGCAGATGAATCCAAGCCGCATCCCACTCGCCCATGTCTGCGTCGTAGGGGACCGGTCGGCTGGCCACATCAAGGCCAATCAGCATGGCAAAGTCAAACGGGGTCATCGTCATATCCCCGGTAGCCGAAAAGTGGAACGAGTTGGTGGTGTCCCACCATCTCTCCACAAGTGCCCCCATCAAGGTCTTGCTCGCCGGGTAACGTGATAGCCCCGCGCAGAAAGGTCCAAACCCTGCCTCGTCAACCATATGACGAACGGTATCTGGGAGCTTTGCATACCACTTCCTAGCGATGATCGAGCCATAACCTCGCGTAGAACGAGAAGATACCTGCATTCAGAATTAACAGATGTATTCAGTTTTCAGAATGAGATGAATGAGCTGCATGCAAATGAAGTAAATGGACTGCGTGTTCAGTATGAGCTGTGTGCTCGAGAAACAAGCTGTGTGCCCGAAAAACGAGCTGTGTGCCTGAGAAACAGAGCCGTGTGCCCGAGAAACGAGCTGTGTGCCTAAGACAAACTGTGTGATAAGAATGAACCGGGTGTTCAGAACAAGCTGTGTGCCAACTTAACAAAATACTGTGTTGTGAGCTGTGTGCCAAATAAGCAGAAGTATGGTGTGTGAATGTGTTCAGAACGAGTAGATAAAAAACACATAGCGAAAGCATGGAATGTGCAGGAAATGCAGAATACATTGCGGAGAATGTAAAAATGAAGTACATACCTCTCATGCCTGATGAGAGAGATGAGACTCTGGCTCTCGTAGTAGCAGATCCGCGGGTGCTCGTCGATCAAAGTCAGTGAAGTGATAGAAAGTGGTCGGAGGTAGGACGTGCTCCTGAGGATGATACCTCTCGGGGTCGAAAGGCCGAACTCTCGGAGGCAAGGACATGATGTCTGGCTCATCCCCGGCACCTGGAGGACCTCCACCATGATGAAAATGACCCGCCATTTGAAGAAATCTGCAAAAATGAGCAAAATGAGCCAAAATTGGAAAAAGTCAACAAAAGTCAAGTCTCGGGAAATGAAAAAGTCAACAAAAGTCAACTCCCGAGAAAATGTTCCAAATTTCGAGACAAACTTACCTCAAGCGGTGAAAATGGAGAAAGAAGCTCCAAAATCAAATTTTAATCGGTTCAAAGTGAAGAGAACTGAAAGTTTTCACGAAACAACTTTGCGTGGGGCGTTGGAAAACGCGTATAAAGCGCAGATCTGAGGGAGAAAATGGTCTAGGAAGGAAGAGGGACTGATTTCGGACTTGGGGTTGTGAGCAACAGTGTTTGGGATGTGTGTACTTAAAGATCCAAGCATGAAAAGACAAAACTGCCCCGGATTTAGCAAAGTGGTCGGCCGACCAGATTTTATGGTTGGCCGACCACCCTGTGAGTAAAAACTGGTCGGTGGCCCTCCTGGGTGGTCTCCCAGGTCCCTCTGTTCTCCCTGTGAATTTTGGTGATGATTGGAGTCCCCGGCTCTCAAGAAAGTACAAGGAAAGTGCACTTTCCGGCGCGAAATGCCTTTGCGGGAACTTCAAATCAAGTCTTCGATGCATGGCTCGTCGTTACTCGCCAAGAGCAAGGTGTATCCTTTTTGAGTACGTTGCGACTCCTCCGAGAGGTAAATCGGAGGTCGTGTTTGAGTTGCCCTCTTTGAGGCTTGCACTTCTTTACTCAGCGTTTTGTTTCAAGCATGCTATTAAAGTTATACCTCTCCTGCATTGTTATGCACTTTCTTTGCTTGCGTTGTCGCGCACGCCATTTTTACTTCACACATTGCATGCGTTGTCGCATATGCTTTACTTACATGTGTTCAATTTCTACTTCACACATTGCATGCGTTGTCGCGTATGCGTTACTTACATGTGTTCAATTTCTACCTCACACATTGCATGCGTTGTCGCGTATGCTTTACTAACATGTGTTCAATTTCTACTTCACACATTGCATGCATTGTCGCGTATGCTTTACTTACATGTGTTCAATTTCTACCTCACACATTGCATGCGTTGTCGTGTATGCTTTACCTACATGTGTTCAATTCCTGTTGCACACATTGCATGCGTTGTCGCGTATGTTTTACTTACATGTGTTCAATTCCTGTTGCACACATTGCATGCGTTGTCGCGTATGCTTTACTTACATGTGTTTAATTCCTGTTGCACGCATTGCACGCGTTGTCACGTATGCTTTACTTACATATGTCTACATCTTGCTTCACACATTGTATGCGTTGTCACGTGTACTTCACTTACATGTGTTTATGCCTCAATTGCATTGTTATGCACTCCTCACCTGCGTTGTTGTGTACACTTCACTTGCATTGTTATGCTTGTTTTCTACCGCATCGTTACACGTCATACTTAGCTTGTATTGGCTTGCATCCCTTGCGCATTGTTATGCGTCGCGCTCAGGTTGCATTGTCATGCACCCCTTCACCTGCGTTGTCACGCACTTCTCACTTGCATTGCTATGCATGTTTCTAACAATATTGTACCTGTTAAGTTTTCTTTCTTTTTCAGGCATGATATTGTATGTACGGTTCATTTGAAGCTGGCACGACCAGACGAACCAGACAAGTATTGTATCCTCCGCGTGAGACGTAACGAGAATTGAATAATTCTCTTACACCCTTTCGGTGTGAGTTGTAGTTAGGTTTGCATATGCTTGCTTAAAACTGTTACATGATGTGCTTCGTTACAGCTTTCTTTGCATGATCATAAGTTATGTTCGGCTTTGTGCATGCCTTTTCCATTTTGCCCTTGCCTGTGGGCACATTTCTTTGATTATCTCGCCTGTTTGTCTAAGTCTTCAGCCTTGTCAAAAATGGGTTGTCTCTGGACTTTGACATTCACTCCCGTCATTGTTATGACTTTTGAGTTCTATCAAAGAGGGGCAACTGTAGACACCCCATTTTTGACCGACCTTAAGACTCAGACATCATCGATTGAGCGCTCGGTGATTGCGCATGTTGTGCTCGTTCTGAGGTATCGAAGTTTCGGCTGAGGTCCTTACCCCCGAACCTCGGGACCCTTTTGTGTTTTGCCTCGATTTGCGAACCAGGTCTTGCTTTCTCTTCCCGGAGGGAGGGAGAGGTCTTGTAGACCATCTCTCAGCGGCCGTAGGCTACTTTTCGTGGTCGCAGGCCATTGTTCCCGTTTGGAGACTGGTTTCTGATTTTCGGAGCCGTCGGCCGTGCGCCTCGGCTTGGGACCGCTTAACATTCTCCGTTTGCTCCGGTTTTTGGCACACACCTTGTTTCCTCTGTCTAGAGGGACACTGTGGCCCGGGAGACCACCTTCGTGGTCGCACGCCACTTTTGATGCTTAACAGCCTGTTTTCGGGGCACCCGGCTGCGCGTTTTGACCCTCCGAACCCTCGTTTTGCATCCGTCTTGGTTCATTTTTGGCATGGACCTTGTTTTCATTGTTTGGAAGGTGGTACAAGGGTGGGAGACCACCTTTTCTCTTGGAGACCACTTCTCTCTCTGCCAGCCGGTTTTCTTGTCAAGAAGCTGGTCTCCTCGGTCTTTAAGCCACATTTGCTGGTCTCCCACCATACCACTAGCTTACATTCAGTTGGGAGACCACCAAATGGGGCTGCCGACCAGTTTTCTTTGAGTTGACCTTTTGAACTGGTCGGCCGACCAGGGGAAGTGGCGGCCGACCACCTGAACTGGTCGACCTTCCTCCCAGTTTTGTCTCTGTGAGTTGTTGCCAGCTGTGCCAGCTGGAAGGCACAGACTGCATCCTCCATACACGTGTATGGAGGATCTTGAGCCTTGTTTTTTAGCTTCTTTGAGAAGCTTTGACTTGAAACCTCTATAAGAGAGGGCCTCCCTCTCCTTATACCAAGTTCTGAAATTTGTTAAGGCTCCAATACATATCTCTCTCTATATCTATATTTTGGTTCAAAAGGTCTTGTTCTTGACCTATTGCACCACACCTCATAGCCTAACACCTCCACCATTGTTACTGAGTTCTTGGAGGGTCTTGAAAGGTCTCAAAGAGTTGGTTTTGGGCTGGAGAAGTTGCTGTCTTGCTGAGCTTCAAGGGTAACACACTTTTTTCCTCTTTTAAGCTTTATTTTGATCCATCTCTAAGCCTTATTTGCATGCATATTTGAGCCTTGTTGTCAACTAAAAGAATTCTTGTTTTCAGGTCCTTTTGATGTTTGTTTAAGGTCATTTTGTTGTTGGGGGTCATCTACCCTCTTGCATGCTTCATTTTTCCTTGTTTTGAGCCATGCCAAGAGACCTTTGTATTGAGCTTTGTTTGGCCCTTTAGCCACTGAAATCCAGCAGATTTTCAGTGGTTGGCATGCTATTTTGAGGGCCAAAATCAGAGAGGGGTGACCCTCTCTCTCCTTGTCTTATTTGTTTGCATATTTGGCCTTTCAAAGGAGCCTTCATTTGCACACCTCCAAGCCTTGTTTCAGGCCCTTTTCAGTGACTTTTAGGGCCTTCCTAGGCTCTGTCCAGAGTTGGTTTTGTCACCTTGGGTGTGTCTCTTGCATGTGTAGAATAACCCCTCTTATAGCCTATCAAAAGAGCATGACATACTTGCATGCATTGATCATGTTTCAGTGGGTTTTTGGGCTTTATTTGGCATGTCATGTCTCTGAATTTTTCTGGTTTAGTGGCCCCTTGAATGCTTCATATGCTTGTAGGGTAATCCATGTTCACTAGCTCACATTGCATGTTATTTTGGCCCTTGATTCTAGCATATTTTGGCCATGTTCTAAACTGATTTTATTCATGACTTGGGCTGCCTTAGCTCTGTTTTGAGGTCTCATGGTCGAATGATGCTTGCCATGCATGCTTGTAGTGTAATACCCTTGCCTAGCTTCGAGTTTTGAAGCCTCTTGCATGCTTAACTTGAGTTGTTTTCATGTTTTGGCATCATTGAACATGTTATTTTAGAGCTTATACTTGTGCCATATTCCCATGTTTTACACTCTTTAAATGCATTTGAGAGTTGTGCTTGTATGCCTCATTTTTGGGCTATTGCAAGAGCTTCATTTTTGTGCATTGTGAGCCATCATTTTAGTCCATTTTGCCACTGTTTTGGGTCTGCATAGGTACTATTTGGGGTTGGTTTGGTCATTTGGGCATCGCTTTGCATACCTCTAGTGTAATGCACTTCATTAATTTCGGTAATTGTGCCATCCAACATGCATCGGGTGAGTTGTTTACATGATTCGGGACCATCTTGTATGTCATTTCAGAGCTGGAACATGCGTCATTATATGCCGTATTTCATCCTTGTCATGCTTTGGTAGAGTTGCACTTTGTTCCTTAGGTTTGGTCCCTTGCATTTGTGCATGTTTGCATGTACCTTGTTGCCTCATTTTCATAATCTTGGCCACAGATTTGGGTGCGGCCGAGGCCCATCCATCTTGGTTTAAATCCATCTTGCATTGTGTATGCCCTATAGTCCACGTTGTCGCATGTTTGATCATTGCATTGTGTATGCCTCGTTCATAACATTGCATATATTAGTGCATTGTGTATGCATGCCATATAATCCATGTGCATTGAGTATGCCATTGATTAGTTCATAGCATTATGTATGCCATTTGCATGCTTGCATGTCACTCCGTGCATCTCCGTATCACTTAGTTGCATTGCATTTAGATCGCATGCTAGAGTTGCATTGGTCCATACATTATTTGTTGCATTGTGTTTGGAGTAGGGTTTAGTCCAAACACGGGAAACGAGGGACGTTTCGTACTCAAAGTGACGAAACGTGCCTCGATTCTTGGTCACTGACACTCTTGACTATCCATGATAGAGTTGTTGGCTTTAGGTGTTTACATGTGCATTCATTTCACATTGAGTTGTGCAATTCGACTCCTCGGCCATCATGTATCGGGATGCATGATTGATGGCACGAGGATCGAGGACTACACTCCCTAGAGCTTATGCAATGACGGGGAGAGTGGTCGGGCACACATATGTTGAAAATACTCTGCCTTCTCTCTCTCTTGCCTTTGTTGCAGAAAATGCAGAAACCAGGAGAAGAAACTGGCCGGCCGACCAGGTTTTCTGGCAGGCCGACCACCTTTTCTAGTTTTCACCACCAAGGGTGGTTGGTAGGTGGTCTCCAATGCCTACAGCTGGTCAGTAGCCTTCCCCTAGATTCCCAGGGTAGAGTTTTATCTCTCTGGAGCTTTGTGCAAGTTTCTGAGTTCAATTGCAAACGAAGGCGAGTTGAGACATCGCGATGGATTTCCCGACAAGGCGACTCAAGCATGCATGCATCCTTTATCATTCGGAACAGGGCTGAGGCAGTCTATTTCATGTAGCTTACATGCTTATTTAAATTGCTTACTTAGTTAATTTGTTGATTAATTAGAGTTGTGTAATAATTAGCTGTAGTTTGTTATTTATTTCGTTGTGTAATAACTAGTTTAATTAGATTAGCTTAGATTAGCTAGTTGGTGTTGTATTATTTATTCGGACCCTCCGTCGATAGGGCAAATTTTGTAATAAGTGTGCGTGTGTGTGATGCATATCTTCCAACCCCCATTTCTTTCTCCCTTTTATTTACCAGCTTATGATGGTTAGTTTTAGGGCATGTTTCAATTAGCATCTATATGTTCGCATGTTTGCATTCATTCATCTGTATTGCATGCACCGGGCTCGGCGCATCATGCTAATTGCATCGTATTTCAATTCCAAGTTGAATACCTATTACCTGTAGCATCTCACATGCCATCTTAGAATAGCCGAGCCTATCTTAGTTGCATTCTTGCATGTGTTGCATTAGGCATCTCAGCATAGTTAGGATTCATGCGTGTTTTCTAATTAGCTTCTTTCTTTGGCTCGGAGTACTCGGTGAGTATTTATGCTTTAGCATCCTTGCATGTGTGTGAGTGACTGCCATGATAGCATGCTTGCCATGAGGCTATTTGCTTATGTGATATAATTGCCTGAATGCCTATGGGTGAAGGTTGGATTATTTGAATTGGAACAATTCATTGATTGCGAGTTTTAAGCCCACTTGAGAGTGGCAAATCACCATGTTTTCTAAGCCCACTTGAGGGTGGCAAAATCTGCATTTTAGCCTACTTGTGAGTATCAAACCGTTTTCAAAAACAAACATGAGATGTTTTGTTCCAACTTAGGTGATCCAGTCTATACTTGTATGCTGTGCGCATCACGTAGCAATTCTAGGCTAATAAACCGGAATAAGAGCACATATGTTTTCAAAAACAAGATATCATGTTTAGTAGTGGCCCATCTTTGATCGGGCGAGCGGGGGTGCTCATTGCATGACCTTCCCCAATCGTACCCAAGTTCCCGAGCCGAGGCAACTTCGGTGATGACGGACACGTGGCCTTAGGCACGAGTCATGGTTTCCTAAACTCCCCCCAAAACAAAATATTTAGGTGGGGACTCTGTATTTGGCAAAGCAGTCCATGTTTGGCACTTCTTTCTAAAAATTTGTTTTCCAAAACGATTTGCCGGATTTGGACTCTTTGGTGATTTATCGGTCTCGCATTGCACTTTGCGGGATTAGATTCAGAACCGTGACATTTGAGTCCGAACTATAGTAAGCCCAATGAACTAAACGGGATTTTCCTAGGATGTTTGGGGACGTCTACAAGTGGCCATTTGTAAAAACAGTTTTGAGAATTTTTAATGAAGTTGACTAATTTTCTTGAAAATTATTCCATTTTTTTCCAAAAACTAGACCATTTATTGGACCCAAAAAAGGAAAATTTTCAGTGCTCACAACCTGACTTGCATGATTTTGAATCAGAAAATCGAACAAGTATGCTAATCTAACTCTCATATTGGTCAAAATTGTTTTAGTAGAAAACCAAAATAAAAAAAATGGTCAAAATGATGAACTAGGGGCACAGTTGAGTCAGGTGTTCTGTCTTTTCTCCATTGTCAACATACTTGCCAGAAAGGGCACTCTACTTGCCAGAAAGGGCACTCTACCTGCCAGAAAAGGGCACATCTGAAGCTAACAGCAAAGGGTTGAAAGCTCTCTCATCCTCCGAGCAGCGAGGTATCAAGCCAAGTGCGAAGCACGAATTGGAAGGGGAGCATGATATTCCACTCCCTTATCCGAAAAGGTCTGGTCACATCCGAATTGGCCAACAGCGTTGTCAACTGCTGTCAGTTGTGGATCTACTGCATACCCAGTTGTATCACAACCCCTCTGTGAGGAAGCTCACTGCTGTGAATGGAAGAATGAAAATCTAGCAGAATGCTAGGGCACGAGCCCACAACTTCCTATTTATCCATTAACCACCCAGGGGAGGGATAAAAAATAAGAGAGATTGAAGAATAGAGAGATGTGCGTTGAGAGAAAAAGTGAGAAAAAGGCTTTTTCAGAAAAACAAAGCCTGAGGGCCGAGTGATGTGAGAAACACAAATAAGAAAGGGTGGGAAACAATACTCGGAGAAACAGACTCCTCATTGAACTGAGAGGTCTCCCACTGGTGGTAACCCATTCGCATGTTGTGTTTGTGTGTTTTTGTTTGTCTTGATTCTTGTTTTGAGTCGTTTCGAGTGTCAATAGATGTGTTTAGGTTGTTTTATCTTTTGTTTTCCTTTGTTGAGTCATTTTGACTGTGGTTAGTCGTAGGCTCAATACCCAGTTAAGGACTCATTTCTCAAATTCAATTTCAAGAATAAATCGTTTTGTGCTCAGAGTGCCGTGCCGTTCTCCACGTTTGTACAAAACCATATTTGTTCTTTCATAAAACTGCAGGGTTCAACCCAGGTCATGTGAGAACAGTAAAACCAGGACCTATCTGAAGCTATATAGGTTCCAGACTACAAAGAAAAAGAAAAGAGGGAAAATGTCGGGCATCTGAGTTTGTTTCAACTTTAGTAAGTTTCGAGATTGCATTCCGTGTGTACCTCTTCAAGTCTTGCCAATGCCTCGAAGTATGAGTGTGCCTCTACCTCAAGCTCAAGACTAAGCCTGCTTCAAAGCCAGAATGGCGATCAGAAGTGCTCTCCCTGAGTACCATTCCCCGCCAGAGTTATCTTGGCTGTGTTTGCAATGAGTTCCTAGGAGACTAACTGCGACGGTGCAAACTAGAGTTCGAATGGCTGTTGCCTAGAACGCAAAGGTTCAGAATTTCCGAGACTAAGGCCTCGTTTGGGAACAGGCTATTTTAGTAACTTTTTGGCTTTTTACGAAAAGATGTGCAGAAAAGTAGAGAGGTGATGTGACTAGTTTTAGTTGGCTTTTTGGCTAAAATAGCCACTCCCCAAACGAGGCCTAAAGTCTGGTTTAAATACCCAGGGGTGTATCCCCGGCCTGAAATCTGTATGGAAGCCCATAGGTTCAGGTAGCGGGTATGCGCCTCAATTCTGGATACTGAACTAACCTAGTTTGCCACCCCGTTGGAGAATAGGGAAAGTTGTGAATATGATTGAAAAGAAAAGCGGCATCCGTGACTTCTACATGCAGAGGTTACTCCTTGTCAGTATTTCAGAACCTTTGTACTGCGAGTTGAAGGTAAGTGTTCAAAGAACACAAGGGGAGATCCCCATTAGAGTAGAGCGGTTCATCGCCACTCATCCCATGAGGTGCTTTCTAAAGTGCCGCTTTGTTTGTTTATTGCATTCATTAAACATCATGCTCTACATTGCTTGTAACATGTATCGTATCATCGCACTTATTGCATTTATTTGCATCTTGTGTTATCTTGTATCGTTTATCCTTTTACGTTGAGCAGCGTTTAGGATCGTTGTCCTCCGGGGCTTTCTTAGGACGCGTGAAGCGCGGCCCTGGGCGTGTTTTATCTCGGGACGCGTGAAGCGCGACCTTGGGCATGTTTTATCTCAGGACGCGTGAAACGCGAGCCCGAGCTATTTTTCGGACCTCTTCTCACGATTTCAGCATGGTTAGAGTGTTCTTTTTCTCTCACGATTTTAGAGTGTTTGGAGTTTTTCTCAGGATGTGTGCGCGCTCCTGAGCGGTTTGACCTCATCTCACGATTGCAGCGTGGTTTGAGTGTTCCTTTCCTCACACGATTTCAGCATGTTTGGAATTTATCTCAGGGCGCGTGAAGCGCGGCCCTAGGCGTGTTTTATCTCGGGACGCGTGAAGCGCGAGCCCGAGCAGTTGTTTTCGGACCTCTTCTCACGATTTCAGCGTGGTTTGAGTGTCCTTTTCCTCACACGATTTCAGCGTGTTTGGAATTTATCTTAGGTTGCGTCGTGCGCGCACCTGGGCAGTTTGTTTTCAAACCTCTTCTCACGATTTCAGCGTGGTTAGAGTGTTCCTTTCCTTACACGATTTCAGCGTGTTTGGAATTCATCTCAGGTTGCGTTGTGCGCGCACCTGGGCGGTTGTTTTCGAGCCTCTTCTCACGATTTTAGTGTGATTAGAGTGTTCCTTTCCTTACATGATTTCAACGTGTTTGGAATTGATCTCAGGTTGCGTTGTGCGCGCACCTGGGTAGTTTGTTTTCGGACCTCTTCTCACGATTTTAGCATGGTTAAAGTGTTCTTTTCCTCATATGATTTTAGTGTGTTTGGAATTCATCTCAGGTTGCGTTGTGTGTGCACCTGGGCGGTTGTTTTCGGGGCCTCTTCTCACGATTTCAGTGTGGTTTGAGTGTTTCTTTCCTCACACGATTTCGGCGTGTTTGGATTTTTTTTCCTCCTCTCACGATTCCAGCATGGTTGGAGTATGTCACCTTTTGCATCTACTGTACTATCTGTTACATCGCATCTATTATCTATTGTATCACATCTGTTATGTCTATTGCATTGCATATAGAATATATTGCATGCATGTACTGCATTGTTCATTTATCGCTTGCATCATTTCCATGTTAAACTTAGTCCGGCATGTGCCCATACTTTTCGCGTTAAAGCATGGTTCTGTGATTATGTATACGCACCTATTCCACTAAGAGAATTGTGGTCTGAGGGTGTCGGCACCATTTCTATGTTAGACGTGGTCTATTTTGTGTCTATGCCTTTTCTAGGCAAGATGTGGTTTGGCCGCGCACCTTATTCACTCCATCCATTGCATCCATTACATCGTAGTTTGTTGTTGAATTCAGCATGTAGGATCATGATCTTTCCTCAGCAGATCATTCCACACTTATATCATGCCACCCAATTACTTGTATTCTTGCTGCGAAACACATAGTTCTGCCTGTGCACACACTTATCCCACTAAGAGAATTGTGGTTTGAGACTTCCGGCACCTTTTCTATGTTAAACGTAGTTTGATTTTGCATCACCATCTCTTTATGATATTTGTGTAGTTTCGTACTGCTTGTGGTTTGATTATCTCAATTACATTAATTGCATATCATTTGCATTGTTTCGTTACATTGTATATTATTTACATTGTTTTGTTTTGTTATATTGTGTATCTTTTGCATTCTACCCCTGAACTACGCTGGTTTGATTCCTTGCAAGGGGATACGTAGGCAGCCTGCGGGCACAACCATTTATTTATCTGTATTTTGTTTGTTTGTCCAAGTCTTCGGCCTTGTCAAAAATGGGTCGTCTCTGGGCTTTGACATTCACTCACATCACTTCATGACTCTGAGCTCTGTCAAAGAGGGGCAACTGTAGACACCCCATTTTTGACCACCCTTAAGACTTGGGCGTTACTGATGGTTTACTTGGTGTTGAAAGTTATGCAGTGCAAAGGTTCGGTTTCTTTGGCAAGGAGAGAGAGTCAAATCCCAACCTTACACCTCATTTTGAATGGTTTTTAGACCTTAAAACCCTCTTTTTCAAAATATTTTTGAAAAATTCTTCTGCGATGTTCCGACGCTCACATTTTGTTAAATGTCACGCTTTTCGATAAACCGAGTAAGGACAAAGTGGAAATGAATGAAAGAGAGATGAAATCAATTAAAAATCTTTCAAAAGACCATGTTTAGGGGTTTGGAGTTGAAGAAAAGAGGAAAGGAGAGAAGAAAACTAGTTTGGGAGAAGTTTGGCATAAATCCGGGAAGGATCGAAACTGAGCGGCTTCACCAAAATAGGAATAACTTTTTTCATAGTCGGAATTTTGATGCAACGCTGCCACCATTGGAAAGCTTACTTCCGGGGCTTCAATTTGGACACAAGAATGACCTGAAAAGGAGTCCAGATGAAGGAGTCATGGCTATTTGAAGTTGGACTTGGAAAGTAGAATTTTGCCTACTGACTAGGAAAACTGGCTGGCCGGCCAGAAAAGTGGTCTGCAGGTCCCAAACTCAGATTTTTTGAAGATCTTTTCCCTCCAGCTATTGTGCATGGCTCTAGATATTTCCAAACTTAGATATTTCGAACCAAAGCTCTATTCTTGCTATATATGAGGCATTTCACTCATTTTGCAAGGGGAAGAACATTGAAGCAAGTTTTGGGGAGTCTCTCTCTATAATTTTGAAGAGCAAAACTCTCTCCCTCCCTAGAATTCTCTTATTCTCCTCTTGTTTTTGAGCTTTAAGCTTAGAATTCTCTACACTCTTGCAAAGAGACCCTTTATCAAACTTAACCACCATTGGGCTAAGGTTCTTTGAGGATCATTTGGAGCTCCAAAAGGCTGATTTTGGCTGGTTTTGCTGCTGTCCTTCAAGGTGCTTCAAGGGTAAGCACTTGTCCCTTTAAACCTTTGCTTTGCATGCTTGTTTTACCACCTTTGTAAACTGTTTTTGGGGTGGTATTGAACTACAAAAATCTCTGTTTTTCCTCTATTTTTCCATCCTAATAGCGTCGGTTTGTGCCTTGTTTGGCTAGGGGGTTTTCCTCCCTTTTGCTCCTTGGCTTGTAAAGCCTCTTGAGCCATCTTTCACCACCTTTCAAACCAACTTTTTTTGGCCTTTAAACCACTGAATTCCAAAGGAATTTTAGTGGTGAAAAGGTGGTTTTGAGGCCCCAAATAGGAGGGGGTTGTCCCCCCTCCTCTTCTCTTGTTTACTTGTGTTGATAGCCCATCAAAAGAGCATGTATTTCTCCTTCTTTTAAGGTTAGTTCAAGTACTTTTTTGTGACTTCTAGGACCTGCCATAACTCTGTTTTAGGCTGGTTTGGTCACCTCTTGCATGCTTTATACACTTGTAGTGTAAACTTGCACACTAGCCTAACATGCATCATGCTTTAGACCATCATTCTAGTGTGATTTTGGCTCAAATCCAGGAAGATTGTACTCATGTTTTTCCATGATCTAGGTCTGATTTATGTTTTTTTGGTCATGCATGCCATGCTTTGTATAGCCATAGTACATTCTAGCTCACTAGCTTTGAGTTTTCAAGTCACTAGCATGCATTGCTTGGGCTATTTGAATGATTTGGAATCATTTGGAATTTGATTTTAGTGCATGTAGTGTGGTCGTGCCCTCACATCTTTCACTCATTCAATGCTTTGGAGGGTTGGTGCTTCATGCCTTAAAAATGAGCCATTGTGTATGCCATCTTGCCTAGGCTTTTGGGCCACCATTTCAGTATGTATTTGGTCCTATTTTTCCATGATACAACTCTGTTTTTGGTTGTTTAGAGCGTCCCTCATTTGCTTCTTACACTTGTAGTGTAAATCTTCTTTGCTAGCCTTGCATGCCTAATGAGTGAGCTTATTATTCTAGCATGTGTTGACTTGGTATTAGCCCATTTTTGGTGTTATTTTGACATGCCATAACTCTGAATTTTGTTGGTGAAGCCATCTCATGCTTGGTTTTGGTAGGTGTAGTGTAATCCTCCTTATTGGCCTTGCATACTCCATGTTTTGACCCTTCATGCTAGCTTGTTTTGGCTTTGCTCCATTCATGTTTTACCATTGTTTTGGCATGCTCTAGGACTATTTTGGGTTGCATTGGTCATATGCTTCATGTATTGAATAGCTATAGTGCAAGTGCCTATGCTAGTTTCAAGCTTTGAGCCTCCTAGCATGCATCATTTGTAACATGTGCATGATTTGGCATCATCTACCATGTTATTTTAGAGCATATAGCATTGCCATGTTCTCACTTCTTTCACTCTTTGAGTGCTTTTAAGAGTTGTGCATTATTGCCCTGTTTGTGGCCTAGCTTGTATGCATGCATGCCTAGACTTTTGAGCTCCTATTTCAGCATGTTTTGGTCTTTGTTTTGACCCATTTGAGCTCTTTCTATGGCAAGTTCATTCATTTGTGCCATATATTGCATTCCTCTTGTGTAGTCCTCCTTGGTAGCATTGTGCCTTAAGGACCCTAGCATGCAATGCTTATGTTGTTTTGGATGATTTGGCATCATTTCACATGATATTTTAGAGCATTTAGTGTTGTCACACTTCCATGTTTGTCACTCCTTGAGCACTTTTGAGAGTTGTGCTCTTATGCTTAATCGGTGAGTCAATGCATGAGCATGCATTTTCTAGCCTTTCATGCCATCTTTTAAGAGTGTTTTGGCCATTGTCTTAGCATGCATGAATTCTATTTGGGGTTGGTTTAGTCCATTGTGCATTGCATTGTATAGCCTTAGTGTTGTGTGCCTCAATGCTTAAGGACTTCTTTTTTTTTGCATGCTTGTTGTTTGCATTGTGTTTGGCATGCTCATGTTGCATTGCATTGTGTTGCATGCCATTAGCATTGATAGGTTGATTATGTTGCATTGCATGTGTTTGGGTTGAGTGTTAATCCAAACACGAGAAATGAGGGACGTTTCATACTTGGAGTGATGAAACGTGCCTCAATTCTCGGTCGCCGACCCTCTTGATCATGCATGATAGAGGTTAAGGCTCTTATTTGTTATATGTGCATTCATTCACATTGATTCGTGCAATCTTGGCTTCTCAGCCATCGTGCATTGCGATGCTCGGTTGGTGGCCCGAGAGTCGAGAACCGCACTCCTTTGAGCTCAAGAAATGATAGGGAGGATGGTTATGCACACATATCTTGCAAATACATTGCCATGCCCCTTCTTGTTCTCTGTTGCAGCAAACCAGAGTTGTGCAGAATTTTTGGTTGGCAGACCAGTAAAAGTGGCTGGCCGACCAGTTTTTTTGGTCTGCAGCATATTTGGATGGTCGGCAGGTGGTCTACACCACCAATAAGTGGTCGGCCATGCTCCTGGAGGTTCCCATGATGGAGTAGAAGCTACCCTAAAGTTTGTGCAGTGATCTGAAATCAATTGCAAACGGAGGCAAGTTGGGGCATCGCAATGGATTTCCGAACGAGGCGACTGAGCATGCATGCACTTCTCGCCCTGAGGACATCTCTTTACTGCTTTACTTAGCTTCTTCGCTTAGTCAGCTAATTGGTGCTGTACTTAAGTAGTTAATGCGCTTAACTATTCATTTGTGTTTGTAATAACTAGTTAGTTAACTTATTAGTTAATTAGCTTCGTTTTGTAATAATTAGTTAGCTTGTTAGTTAATGAGTTCTGTTTTTTAATAATTAGTTTAATTAGCTTAGATTAGCTAGTTAGCTTATTATTCGGACCCTCCGCTGAAAGGGCACAACTGTTGTAATAAGTGTGCATGTGTGTGATGCATGTCTTCCAACCCCCATTTCTTTCTCCCTTTTTCTTATCTGCTTTCAGTGGTTAGTTTTTAGGGCATATTTCAATTAGCATCCTTATGCTTGCATGTGTGTGTCCATTCATTCGTCTTGCATGCACCGGGCTCGGCGCATCATACAAATTGCATTGTATTTCAATTCCAATTTGAATACATGTACCAATTGTTGCATTTCACATGACATCTTAGAATAGCCGAGCCTATTTTAGCTGCATTTTTGCATGTGTTGCATTAGGCATTGTTGATATAGCTAGGATCATGCATGATTACTAACTAGCTTTTGTTTTGGCTTGGAGTACATTGTGAGTGTTTATGATTTAGCATCCTTGCATGCATGTAAGTGTTGCCATATTTAGCATGCTTGCCATGAGGCTAATTGCTTAAGTGTTTAACTGCATGAATGCCTGTGGATGAAGGCTTCATTGCTTGAATTGGAACAATTCATCAAAATGTGCGTTTTAAGCCCACTCGAGAGTGGCAAAATCATGTTTTCTAAGCCCACTTGAGGGTGGCAAATCCACGTCTTAGCCTACTTGCGAGTAGCAACTTCAAACCATTTTCAAACAAACAAACATGAGATGTTTTGTTCCAACTCGAGCGATTTAGTCTATACTTGTATGCTGTGCGCATCACATAGTAAGGTTAGCTAATAAATCGGAATAAGAACATATGTGCTTTCAAAAACAACATATCATGTTAGTAGAGGCCGATCTTTGATCGGGCGAGCGGGGGTGCTCAGTTCAGGACCTTCCCCTCTCGTACCCAAGTTCCTGAGCTGAGGCAACTTTGGTGATGACGGACGCATGGCCTTAGGCACGACTCAGGGTTTCCTAAATTTCCCAAAACAAAATATTTAGGTGGCGACTCTGAAATCTGGCAAAGCAGTTCATGTTTGGCACTTTTTGCTTCAAAATTGATTTTTCAAAACCAATTGCTGAATTTGGACTCTTTGGTGATTTATCAGTCTTACATTGCACTTTGTGAGATTAGATTATGAACCGTGACATGAGTCTGAACTGTAGTAGCTAGAACCACAATTCGCGCCCTCGGCGGGGAGCGGTGTTCGGGCGGTCTACAGTTTTACATGAGGGATTTTGTAGAAATTAGTGTTACATTATCAACGTAGGTAAGCAGATGGAAATGGAGTTTCAATTAGTAAAATTTATGTTAGACTTGATAGTTTAACCTAAGAAACAACGTGGAACTTAAGAAAACCAAATACTACGGTAAAAGCAGTGTGCGTACCGAATCCCGTACTAGATGAAAGTGGATAGGAGCTCTGCAACTGAATGGTCTATCCAGGAACTGAGGACCTGTAACACAGAACACCATTAGAACTGTCCAGCCGAGGTTGGTCAGAAAACCGCTCCGGCGTGGAAATGATTGATCAGAGATGAAGGGCTCTCTCTAGACGTAGAGAGAGAAAAAGAAAAAGTGTATTCAGTTATGTTTAAGTGAGTTGAGTAGTCATGAGATACCTTCAATGTGAAGAGAGTGAGGCTTATATAGAAGACTTTTCTTGTTGCCCAAGATGATTTCATGGAGTTTTGGTGTTTCATGGCTTCCCTTAACATTGCTTGTGGTAGGGGACCTCAAGGTAGTTGACAATGGATGCTTGTGCTCATTATAACCATGCATATAATAGATCACATTTCCTTTGCTAACTGTTTCCGTGATTCTAGAGGGAAAGGACTAGCTGTGGTGGCAGCCTGCACATGTATGCATTCATAGCTTCCACATTTCTCTTAGAGCTTCCCTCAGCTTGGTACCGTTGTGCCTCAGCTCAGACTTTTGTAAGACTGCTTGTAGAGATGGGCTGGCCCATTTAGATATCTTTGTGTGGGCTCGGCCCACTTTGGTTCTGAAAATGGGTTCAGTCCATCAGTTCAGTCTATGGATTAAGTCCAGTAGCTCAGCCCAGCTTGGACTGGCCTTTCCATTGCGAGTTGGGCCCAAGTGCTTGAGGACTTTGGAAGACCGTTCTTCATGTAGATGGGCAATTAACTTGCCACACAATTATTTGACCCACTTTGGTTTGGGTTTAGTGGATTGGACTGACCCAAGGCTTGGATCCAACCCATTTTATATTCTGCCATTTCAAGCAAATTTTATAGATGAATAAAGAAATCAATATATTTGGGAATGTGAGTTCATTGTTGATGAAGATTGATCTTCAATATTTGGGTGCTTGTGAACTCATTGTTAATGAAGAAACCAGAGACGAATTCAATTGAATTCGTTCAACTACTGTGTTGCCGAAGTCTCTTTTGGAGTCAATTTTGCATTCACTCGGAACATGATTTGAACAACCAAATATATGAAGTGAATCACCACTCGGCAAAGAACGCGTTTCCACCCAGACACACCTCAATTGGTGTCTGCAACCTATCTTAATTTAGGCTCAAAGTTTGCCAAAAGTCATGGTTGCACAAACCACTTTTCCAACACTTTGTGTTACCTATTTTTGTGAGAATTGTTCAAGAAAGAGGATGACTAGGAGGACATCCAGCCGGTCGTCCGGTGGGTCTCACCTCAACGGTCATGCATAGTAAAATGGTGAAAGGTGGCCCAGATCCTCAGTTTGGTGCAATATTTTTTAGATTCTCAATTCGATATAGGTTTGATGAAACCATTGAAGTACAAAAAAATAGACTTTTTCACCAAATTTGAATTTGGTGATGGATTTGGTGTTGCGTTGGAGATGGCCTTATATATATATATTATATACGGTTCAACCCAAACAAATCACACTCCATATCTTTCTCTCTTCCCTCTACTCTTTTTCTTCCTCCTCCGAACGTCGTTCTCCTCCACACCGCTGCTTTACCTTCTCAGAGAGATCGTCGCCGCCTCTTCCGTTTCTCCTCCGTCCACTATCTTCATGGCCTCTCTTCGATGAAGACATTCAATCCGATCACAAACCCTAATGACACGATCACAACCTTCTCGACAACAAAGATGACGGCGTTTGGCAGAGGCAAATATTCAAATCTAGAAACCCTAGATCGACAGAGAGAGAGAGAGAATGGCGGAGATCTGGTTGTGGCAATCCAACACGGTAAAGATTTGGTTGACACAGTCAAATACAGCGGAGATCGGTCGAGCACGGATTGGAAACACCACCACTACCTACTCTCGCCGCCTATCTCTCTGTGTCTCTTTGCTCTTTTATCTTGTCCATTACAGTCTGTAGATCGAACATTAGTTTCTCCCTAACCCCATATCATCAATGGCTTTGTAAGGATTTCAAATCTAGAGTCGCAGCTTGTAATACACACACACACTCTCTCTCTCTCTCTCTCTCTCTCTCTCTCTCTCTAGCTCTCTGGCTTTGCTATGTCTACGTTGTATGTTTGTGAGTTTGAGAAAGCAGTGTAATGATATTGGTGTACATGTGCTTCAATTTATCTATGTAGATGGCAAACTGAAGGAACATGAGAGTTCTATTATGCCTAGTAGTGAGGTTTAAGGCTTAGGGATGTGTTTCGAAAGTTTCAGAGATGCAAGGAAGCTTGTTGAAACTCATGGCTACTCAAATGTGCAGTTGATCTGAAGCAACCATTTTGTGTTCTAACATGTCATATTCAAAGATTATGAAGCTAGTTCAACTCAAAACTTTTGGACCACAGTTCGGTAAACTAATTGTGAGAAATCTTCTCTTTAATCCTCATGAAATACCTTATGGTGCTTCAATCTTGTCACCGCTGTTGGTTAAAGTTAAAAAGAAAGCGGGATTAATGTTATTTTCTTTTTACTTGTGAAGATCTTCATGAAATTAATCTTGTTGGTTCATCTGAATTCATCTCAAAGTTTAAATTAATTTCTATCAAGGCCCCCAAATCTAATGAATTTTGTGTGGGTGATCGGATGGAGTGTGTATGGGTGTGTGGGTGCTTTCTTGCAATGAGAGTTTGGATCTGGATGTGGATAAAAATGTTCAAAGTTTTTTTTTTTTCTCTTTATTATATGTTGTTGATTGTGATTGTTATTGTTGTTGATGATGATGATGATGGGAAAAATTGAACATATAATGGAAAAATTGAATAGATAAATTTTTTGGACAAATAATAAAAAATGAAACACATTTAAACAAATATTGTTTCAAACATGTTAGGTTTTTGTAATTAATAATCTCATTTGACAAAACTCCTTTTAATTGTAATTTTATTCGCTCCTTTGGTTCAGTGAGGCTGTAAGTGTTTAAATTCGAATCCAACCCAAATTGTGTATGAGTAGAGGAGTTTGTACTAGCATTTTGTATCTTGAACATTCTTTGTTTGCCACTTCGTTGACTATGTACAGGGATCGAGGGGCATTGCCCAAGTAGAGTCAAAGGGCAATGCCTTCAAAGCCAAAGTTGTTTGACCGCTCGAACGATCATTTATGCGCTTGAGCGGTGAAGTGGTACATCTAGTAGTTTAGCCTACATTTACAACTTCTGGAAAATTCGTTTTACTGCTCGAGCGGTAGAAGTTGCGCTTGAGCAATTTGCTTATATGATTTGCACTGCCTTTGCTCACACCGCTCGAGCACTGAAGTGTGCGCTCGAGCGATCATCGCAACTTTGTTGAGTATAAAGTGCGCCGTTTGCTGTTTTTAGGTTAAACCCATCTAGATTCTCAGAGAAGAGAAAAATACAAAGTGTATTACATTGAAGAATGTATTTATATGAGTTTCCTTGATGTATAGAAGGTGATTGATTGGTGAACGAACTACAGAGTGTCAAATATAAAGGGTTGTTTTCATCCTTTCATTCACATAAAGAAAGAGGTGTTCATCAGTGGATTCTTAGGAACTTGGGCCTGAAGCTTTGGTAGATTATAGAGTGGCTCATCATCGTAGATTCAATATTGGCGTTATGAATTCAACATTGGGCAAAGCAATTTTGAGGTGAAGATAGTAGTGGAAGAGGCACATCGGATGTAGTTCAATTCAAGCGTAGATTCACTAAGTAATTGAGGGTACACATGTGTAATTCCTTGTGGTTTTTTCCACGTTAAATTGTTGTGCCTATTTGTCGTTGATTGTTTGATTGTGATTGATATTCATTATTTTAAATTGAAACATAATCATGAATCAGTATCTCGAGGAATTTTAGATTTTTCAAGACAGATAAGAAAAAAAAAAAGACAAATCCATAGAATTTGAACAGATAGAGAGAGAAACCCACACAAATTGAACAGATAGGGAAACAAATTGAACATATAGGGTAAAAAAATTGAATATGGGGAAAAAATTGAACAGATAAGGAAAAATTTTAAATAGATAGTTAACAAAAGTCAACTGAAAAATTAAGGGGTAAAATTGAAAACAAAATGTCCTTCAAAACAAACAAAAGGACTTCTCACCAAATTATTTCACAAAGGGTGGACCTCTCATGAACAAAAAATATCTACTAAACCTAATGCTTTATACCATCTTTAGGTTGGACTTTTCAACAATTATCACTTTTTTAAACTCAATGATGTATAAATGAGATAATTTGTGAATGATTACAGAAGATATGATATAGAGATTTGCTTTAGACATTTTAATATATTGTCGCATCATTGAGTTTAAAAAATTAATTTAATTTTTGAACTTGAATAGCACTACCTGTGATTGTTTGTTGTTTGATTCTTATTAACTAATTAAGGACGTGTCTTATAAACAATTTATTTTCTGTTGTTGTGATTTTTAATATTACTTTTTAGATTGTGAATTTATTTAAGAAAAAAAAAATTGGTTTATAAACAAGTTGTAATTAGCCCCCCTAAAAAAATTCTAGTTTTCGAGCCCAAAAAAAGTCTTAAAAAGATTAAGTTCAATTGCACACCTCAATATTTTGTAAGTAACATGAACCTAACCCAAGTTAAATTTTTGGATAGCACTTGGACTAAATACCTTAGGTTCGCAAGTCGAGTTTGGATAGGCTTGGGCCATTCTGAGCACGACTGGGGCTCCACCGAGGCAGGTTTTGAACCCAATCCAACCTACTTGGCTTGCACCGTACCTATGGCCCCTTCGTTCTTAGAATCCTAGTTCTATCCTTGGTTATAATGGAAAATATAGGGAAAAAAAAGTGAGAAGGAAATGCAATCTCACTTTTTATCTTTTGGCTTCACTTAGCTCTTTTCTTTCACAATATCCCAACTCAACCAAACATAGTTTGGAATTCGAATCCTATTAATTCTTTCTCATTTTTCTTCTATTTTCCTTTCCTTTTTTTATTTCTCTCATCAAATCTTTCAACCAAATACAGTCTAAATGACCCAACAAAATACAATAAATATGCAAGAACCAAATAAAAGAAATGACGAACTAAGGGATGAAATTTATAGAGGGATTCACAACTCTTAGAACAATCACGAGAAGAAAAGACACATCCATCCAACGTGAGGAGATGCTATTGAGTTTTTGTTTGAGAAGAATTTTGTAACTTGACTTTTTTGATTCTTTTGATTTTAACCTAGCTAAAAAAGTTTCGTTTGGGATGCACTTTTGACTATTTTGTAGTTTTGTGCGAGAAAAAGTGAAATGATTATGGTTTGAATATGATATTTTGTTTTACTGACTTTTTAGCCTATTTTGTCTTTTAGTGGGCTAAATTAGTCCCAACCATCTTGCCAAACGATTCAACTTTACAAAAATAAAATATTTTTGAAAACAATTAAATAAATCTTGTCCAAATATATATAGATAATGGATAGACCAACCCACACCATTCAAACCCAACTTGATTTGGTTTGGTTTAGTTTGGGACGGGGTGGTGGCACATGGAGTCTAGCACATTGTAGACACCTCATTTTTAACCGCCCGCAAGACTTACACGCTTGGTTCGATACACTCGATGATGAAAGTTGAATTGTGAATTCGCAGCGATTTGGATTCAATCAGGCTCCCGAAATAACCTCAAATCTTCAACATTTACCTTGTTTGGACCTGTGAGTTTCATTTTTGGACCTTTTCCCACCCTGCGCTGAGTTTGAACCAAAAAACAGGGGAGGTCATCAAGGCCCAACCGTGCATCAGTGATGGTCGGCCGTGGCTATGAATGGCCAGCCAGCCCTCGATGGCAATAAACACTGTTCTGGGTGGGAGGCCGCCAGCTGTCCATTTTTTAAGATATTTATCACCTTTTGAGCTTGAATTCTATAAAAATGAAGCTCTGGGATTGTTTAGAGGCTTGAACAAAAAATCTAGAAACCATATATACACCCTGAGAGCTCTTGCCTCCTCCTCCTTCCATTGCAAGCAAGCTTTGAGCTAACCTAGCTTGTTTATACCATCTCTATCCTCCATATACAACCTTGTCTTATCACCCTAGAACCTTGGTTGATCTTGGAGAAGCATAATTCAAGCTTGAGAGTGAGTTGAAACCAAGTTTGAATCATCAACAACAAGCTTACCCCTTGAAAGGTATAAGCTTGTTTTCTTCTCTCTTGCCTTCATTTCTTTCATTTGCTTCATAGTTCTTGTTGTTTTGAATTGGTTTGAGCTTATTTGAAGTGTTTGGGGTTGGGTTTGAAGAGTTACTAAAAGGGTAGAGAGAGCTTGCTCTTTTTATACCTTTACTTATAATTCAAACCTTCCCTTTTCCACTCTTTTCCTTGGATATTTACACTGATTTTCAGAGGTTTAGAAAGGCTAAAAATCATGTTTTGAAGCTTCAAAAGTGGAGGGGTTAGCCACCCCTCCTTATTCTTGCTTACTGGCCTTAATTCTCTTCTTTATTGTTTAGCTTTTCAAGCTCTTTTCATGCATGTTCTACCTCTGTTTTCCATGTATTAAGGGTTGTTTTGAGGTTTTCCAAACCTTTTCAATTGGTTCATGCCTTGTTTAGTACATTTGTGATCTCATAAGTTAGCATATGTAACTTGTTGCTTGTTATATAGCTTTCTTTTACTCATTTCCATGTTTGAGAGTCTAAGTTTAATAATCAATCCATCATTCCTCTCTTTCATACTTGAGAATGATTTCAACTAATTGAGGTTGTTCGAATCATGTCAGAAAGGTTCCCACTTAATGGCTTAATCTTTTCAAAGATTCATTGCCAATGGTGTGGTCTTTCTCTCATGCTTTAGAAGAACCTATTGTTTGACATCACTTCTTGTTTAGAAGACCTTAACATCACCATGGACAAATGGACTAAAGAATGGCAAGGCTAAATAAAATTGGTTTAAAACTTGGATCAACACACATAAAGAAAATGGCTTAAATTGCTTCAACTTGGCCAGACATTATGCCAAGTTACTTGTGTCAAGAATTGTTACATGTTAATTCATAGCATTTTGATGATTCTTGAAGCGTTGCAACTTCCCTCTTTGAGTTCATGCTATGACAAGAGGGAGGGGTGGTCTTATTCTTTGCATTTTATTGACTTTTGTCCAAAATTGAATCCGAGATCATCAAGCACTCATATTGCTCATTGATGGCTTTGGAATCAATTCCAACCTACTCTCGAGGATTTCCCATGACAGAGAAGGAAGAAAGGACAAGCAGAGCTTGAGAATGCTCCATCTGCACTGATTTCACCTCAAAACACAAAAATAGAGCTTTGTACCAAATTGATGCATGACCAGTCATCTGTAAACCCGGCCGGCTGTCAACGATGCACAACCAGCCTTTAGTGTGTGGCCAGCAGTGCAATTTTGCAGAAACAAAGGCAGTGGCTGAAGGTGAAACAGAGATGGCCTGAGCAGACAGAGTAGCTTTCAGGCGATGCGCATGCAACCTTCATCCATCTTCCATTATGCTCTCATCAAATGCGATTAATTGTTTCATTAGTATTATTGTCATATTTGTGAATCAATTGTGTTGTAATATTTAATTAGCCTAATTAGTTGTAGCTAATTAGTTTGTGTGGTAATATTTAATTAGCTTAGGTAGTTAGTTAATTATTTATTCAAGTTTTGTAATAATTAGCTTAATTAGCTTGGTAGGTAATTTATTCATTTGGACTCTCCTTCGTGAGAGTGTGATATAATAATGTGTATGTCTTTCAACCCATGTCCTTCTCTCTTTTATTTATCCTCTTTTGATGGTTAAATTAGGGACATATTTCAATTAGCATACCATATGCTTGCATCCATTCATTTTGTATTGCATGCACCGAGGCTCGGCGCATCATTCAAACTGCATTGTCATTTCAATACTTCGATGAATACATGTTTAAAATGCATGCTCTCCAATTGTTGCAAATAACATATTAAGTAGCTGAGCCTATCTTAGTTGCATTCTTCGCATGTATTGCACTAGACATTTGGCATAGTTAGGAATCATGCATATTTTTCTAACTCATATCTTTTTAGCCTGGAGTATTAGGTGAGTTTTTTACTTTGGTATACTTGCATGCGTGTGAGTGATTGCCATGATTAGCATGCTTACCATGAGGCTAAATGCTTACTTGTTAAACTGCTTGAATACCTATGGATGTAGGCGTGTTGCTTAAATTAGAACGATTCAACGAATGTACGTTTAAGTCCACTATGTCTAGTGGCAAATTCACAACTTTAAGCCCACTTTGTTAAGTGGCAAATTCGCAAACTTTAAGTCCACTTGAGGTGGCAAAATCAAACCCTTTTCGCAAAAACAAACATGAAATTGAGTTATTCTAATTTGAGCAAACTAGTCTATACTTGCTTATGCGCATCACATAGTAATGTTCGCTTAATAAATTGGAACAAGAGCATGTAATGTACATAAAAATCATATCGTGATTAGTAGAGGTCGATCTTTGATCGGGCGAGCGGGGGTGCTCAATGCATGATCTTCCCCTCTCGTACCTAAGTTCCTGAGCTGAGGCAACTTTTGTGATGACAGACACGTGGCCTTTGGCACGAGTCATGGGTTTCCTAAATTTTTCCAAAAAATAAAATATTTAGGTGACGACTTGTATCTGGAAAAGCAGTCCAATTTTGGCATTTTTGATTCAAAAATCAATTTTTCAAAAGATTTGCCAGATTTGGACTCTTTGGTGTTTATCAATTTCACATTGCACTTATGAGATTAGATTCAGAACCGCAAGAGTCCGAACTGTAGGGCTTCTTTCAAGATTCCGAAAGGGGGCACGAAAAAGTCGAGCTGCACCCACTTCAACTAGGTCTTTCTAGGGGTTGGGCAGCCCACCTCAACTGGGTCCATTCTAGGGATTGGCCTAGAGCTGATGACCTTCCCAACCTGTCTAATCTAATCCAATATTTTTAGTATTTGGAAAAAATATTTAGCTCATAAAACCGGGCTAGGCTAAGATTTTAAATTCATCTAGTTAGTGGGCTGGCTTAGGATAGGAGTTTCACCCATCTCATATGATATTACTACTAATTTTGTTTGGGATAGGATGTATAAGCACATTTTTTTTTTAATCTTTTTATCTTTATTTGGGTCACATCATTTCTCTACATTTCTGCACATCTTTTCGTAAAAAATCAAAAAATACACTTATTTAGATCATTTCAAACAATATAGAAAAATTATATATATATATACTTCTTTCTAAGGCTTAGATTAAAATATTTGTTAAAAAATCATATTTGAATAATTATTAAAACAATCTAAGTAATTTTATTTGAATTTGGTATTAAAAGTTATTTATTAAGACCATATTTGAAATGGTTAAATTAGACCCAATGTAAGATTGGGTCAAATTTGAAATCACAAATATATAATGTATAATTTGTCAACCCTTAATTCCCCATTGAATGCCCCTATCCCCCTTGAGGAACAAACCCAAATCCAAAGATTGACTATATAACCACAAAGTAGTTTTCCCCTAAAAAAATCTATATGGGACAAATCTTCCCAATCTTAATTATCTTTCTTCAACCAAAGTGTTCAATGGGTGATCTTTCAAGTCAACTTTTTATTCACTCCTTAATGGGCTTGAGCAAATTAAACTACGGTGTTTATTTATACATGAAAGTAAACATGTTGCACACCATGGATCTGCCACAATGAACATGTAAGACTCACCTTAGTTTTTGCTTAAATTAAGATGACCAAAAATTAAAATTTTAAAACAATTTCTAACACAAAGAGACCCACATTATGTTTAAAACCTTCATTTGCTAATAGATTTGCACACTTATTTATTTCGGGAAAGGCATGATTAATAATAGTTGTACTAAACTGATGAATTATTTGCAATCACAAGTTAAATTGCTAATAAGTTGATGGCATTCCCCAATCTTTTCCATAACAATTTATTTCATCAACGAAGAATCAATTTTTCACTTGTATGTTGTTCACATTCCACTCCAGTGCTAGAACAAGACCATTTCTCAGGGTCCAAAGTTTAGCTACAATACTAGAACTAATGCCAATGTGTAGCTTGCATTCCTGTTTTTAGAGGGATATATGTGTAGATCCTAATAAGTGCATTTATTATCCAATAGGTTTTATGATAATTAATAACATTTTTTATCAATCACTATTAAAAAAAGTCACTAATTATTAAGTTTCAGTGACAGTTTATAAATTTTGTCACAAAAAATGTCATTAATTATAAGTTTAAGCGATAGTTTAAAAAAATCTTCACTAATTTTTATATTTCAATGACAGTTTGAAAATTGTGTCATAGAAAAACGTCACTAATTGTAAGTTTTAGTGACAATTTATAAAAATCGTAACAAAAAAAGTTAATAATTGTCAATTTTTAACGACATATGCAAAAAATATCACAAAAATTTATTTTAAGTGATGATTTTACTAGAACTTATTTTCAATAAGACTTGATGGAAATTAAGTCCAACTATTAGGACCTATTGGTAGTTTACCCCTATTTTTTATGTGACCGTCCAATTGAAAATCCAATAAATTTGCATCTACAAATCTCACAAATAACCCAAAAAACATATGATGATATTACTTGCTGTTGAACATTTGTGTCCACAAAATGAGAAGTTATTTTTTTCATAAAGGGCATATTCAAGTGGTATTCTTTGACTTTTGTGATTAGTAGAAGACGCGAGATTTATAATTTTATGTTAAGTGATTGAAGAACAACGGAGACTATATTTTAGTGATTGGCTTATCACATGAGTCAGGCAATCCCTAGGTGCCAAATAATTTTTGCGATCAAATAATAATGGATAAATCCTGATCAACCAAATTCAGCAATGACACTGAATAGCCCAAATACTAGGTGGAACACACACCTCACACCACCTCATCAAACCCAATCATATTAACATTTGGAAATTATAAATTAACCCCCCAAAATTAAAAAAAAAAATATATATATATATAAATTAAGAAAACATTATAAACTTGTAACGCCCTCAAAATAATACAAATAACCCTACTCATAAGAGAAATGTATATAACATAATTGACACACTTTCTCATATCAGAGTTCGTATTACAAAAGGTATTACATGCATTATACATTCATAAACGTTCATCCTGAATCTATAGCATGTAATACAAGTTAATAACAACAAAATAAATGCCCTACGGGCTTACATCTTTCCAAATTATCACTTAGTTACAACAATAGAGAGTCATAAGCTCTATACATTTAAAGCCCTCGGCTTGAATAAACACTTAGACACAAAAATGACAAAATAGAACCTTCAGCTCCTAAGTCCTCCCAAGCTATGTCCTTGGAGGAAGCATATTACCTGTACCTGAAAATGGTTTCCCAAGTAGGGTGAGCCAAAGCCCAGTAGAGATAAACTAACACAATATATGAAATTTAACTAAGATATAAGTGTCAGATAAATGTTCAATGTTCATGACCAACTTACATTCTTTCCATGACTACTCAGTAATGATATTCACAACTCAATCCATTTCCATTGTTTTATTTCAAACCAATTTATAGGCATAGTCCTTTGTTATCTAAACAACCCCAAATGAGGCTACGACTCATTGGTTTACAATTCAACAACAACCATCATTCAAACACTTCAATTTCTACCATTTTATGGAATTCACATCCAAGGGAATCGGCACCCATAAATATAAGGTTTCGGGACTTTCACCTTGGACACTCCAGCCAACTTAATTTTAAATGGATTCCATTCCCTATCTCCTCCCAAACAATGATACATATACAATGTATTTAAAGGCATTGTCATATACAATGACTATCCACAACACATAATCAATGTCTCAATCATACCGTCATATTCAATGACATAATTTAAATGATAGGTTTCAATTCACCTAATTCTCATGCAATTTCTACAACAATCATAGCTATCCACCACCGATAGCCCAAAACAGATATTTCTAAATAGATATATAATCTTTATAATAGACAATTTATCACATTTCTATAGGTGAGTGATTTAACAAATCCAACTACATCAATCATTCATTCATACAGCCTCTCAATTTCACATTTCCCATATCAATTTCATTATTTATACAAAATAATTATTTTGCTCATATTAGGGCAATTTCCCCATTTTTCAAATATCAACCCAAAGGCTAAATTCCACCATTTTAACACTAGAGAACCTCGTATACAAAGCTCCATAGTCATTTTGTAAAACCAATATGGAAAACCCCTCTTTCAATTTTGAATCCAAACCCTAACTTTACCCAAATCCTCCCAAATCTCACCATTTATACATAATAACAAATACTTAGGTTAAAAACCATATTAAAGCGTAGAATATTCCTACCTCAAGTGTAGAAGCTCAAAGGAGATGAAGAAGAACTTCAAAAATGCCCCAAATTCGGTTTGACTTGGATCAAAGGGAAGTCCTTGAGATGCTCCAACTCTTTAACAAAGGGACTAGGGTTGAGATATGCTTAGATCTTGGAGTACTTGAAGAGAGAGAGAGAGAGAGAGTGTGTCGAATTAGGGTTTTTAGCAGAAGGAAATCAAAAGTGATATAAAACTGCTCTACTGCGAACTGATATACGCGAGGCTCGCTCGAGCGAAGGAGTTGTCGCTCGAGCGACCAAACACAATAAGTGACCTCGCTTGAGCGCAGAATACATACCTTCAGAAGTTTTACAGACGCACACCCTCGCTCGAGCGCAAGAAGCCTCGCTCGAGAGAAGACCTCAACCTTTCCAGAAATTCTGCGTCTAGGCAAAATATTGAGAGCACTTAAAGCTCGCTCGAGCGAAGAAGCAAATTTCAGGACAACTACCATTTGAATAACTAGTAACTAACCTGTTCAAACATGCCCAACATGTTCCAACACTCAAATAGGAAGGGAAAAGAGAAAAAGAGACATAAATAACAATATTAAACCTCAAGGTCCGAGTCCGGAATACAATAAAGGTCGGGTCAAAACCGGAATCGCTATAAAACTTTTGTGAGTTAATAATTGGTAATTACATGCTTTTAATTGAAGGACTAAGAGAACAAATTAATAATACTCTAGCATCCATTTCTGAATTAGAAAGTGAATTAAAAAGATTACAGTCTCATTTAATTATTGTTTCGAGACCATCTATAATAAATTATAGTTAGAGAATTACTAAACTTAAGAGAGAAATATTCCTAGAAAAAGCAAGTTTAGAGTATGATCGAAATTTTTTACAAGAATTAATATTAAATTGAACTGCGCTTAGAATTGGTGTTAGACTCTGATTTTTCAACCTTTCCAATCTTAATATATGAGCATTAGATATTCTGAAGAAGTAGAATAAGATAATCTAAATAATAGTACTGCACTAAAAATAATAATAGAACAAAATAATACCATAATCAGATTATTAAAAAACTTAACGAAAATTTTAAGGATAATCAACAAGGAATTATAAACAGAGCTAGACATCTATTATTAGATAAAGGCAAGCAAGTAGCTATTGTAGAAAATCATGAAGAAAATACCAAAAATATTTGCCTTGATGCTTTAAGGGGGAACTCTATGAATGAACCTTCTGAATTAATATCACTTGAAAAACGAAAAAAATAGATCTAAGTAATTATAGCTTAGAAGAATTAGAAGTAATGGCTGAAAATGAAAAAAAAAATGAAGTTAAATATAAAATAATATTAGAAATAGCCGATAAATTAGATAAAATAAATAATTATATCTGAGAAGAAATAAATAATAGTAGAATCAAAATTGAAAAAGATCTTTATAAACAATTGGGATTAATCAGTCTAGGGGAAATGGAACGCATTTCTCTTCAAGAATTAAAATAACTAAAGGAAAATAGTGACACTTAAAAAGAAAATAACATTTTAGAAAAATTTGAAAAAACAAATAATGATGACACAGAAATAGTCGTCGTCAAACCAGAAGACGTCAATTCATCTACAAAACAAATCTGAACCACCCAGACTTTAGAAATTTTACTAGACAACAAATGGAGGATGATATTACAAATTATGATTAATTAGACATTACAGCTATTTAAATAAAGGATCATATGCTAGGGGAGGAACACCTAGTTATGCAAATTTTATGCCCAGACAAGAAATATTCTTAAGAGAAGTACCATCAAAACCAATTAGTAACACCAATTACTTATTAGATATTGATTGTAGACAATGTTAATGAAGTATTAAAACAATGGAAAAGAGACATGCACCATGTTTTAAATATTCACAGTAACAGTTGGAGCGTACAAAGCTTTTTAAATTATATTGAACACAACTTCACAAGAATAGTAGCAAGTTGGTACGACAACCTGAAAGCAAGTGATAAAGAGACATTAGCAGCTAAACTAACTCTTGAGGGTATGTTACATACATTTGTAAAATATATCAAGCAAGAGTTTGTAGAAAGAAATTAGAATGACGAAAAACGAGTAAGAGAATGGATTAGAAAATTAAATAATATAAAAATATATAATATGAAATATATAGAAAATTATATATGTGAATTTCCATACTATAACGACTCGAGTTAAGGCCTGACCCTTTTATATTCTTTGATTTGAAATATGGTACTCATTATTATTATTTAGACTTCTTGATGTCTTGTTGTTAATTGGGATTAGTTATTGGTTGTGTTTTAAACAGGTTGGGAGTTAATGTTTTTCAAAAGAGTTTTTACTTGTTTCTCTTTTTAGGACCCTTGTTGTCAAAATCCATGGAAAAAAAGTTTGTAATCAGATTGTAATTTTCCCGTTTTGTTCTTCCCGCTCGAGTGGGGAAATGGCCGCTCGAGCGGAGTTTACACTCTCATAGTATTTCGCGTGTCTGCAAAAATACTGAGTGATGTGTTTCTACGCTCGAGCATGGGATCTTCCGCTCGAGTGTGGACCCTGGGTTGGAACACGCGATATAGAGTCCCCACTCGAGCGTCCATTCCCACGCTCGAGCGGACTGCGCGATCTCTGCTTCTATAAATTCGCTTGTTTGTCCAACTCTAGGGTTACTTTTCCTAGATCTTCTTTAAGAGTCTTAGGGTTTCGTTTGAGGTTTTCTTCTGAAGGTTTTTGTGAGTTTTTCTTGATGATTTGAGTGAGTATTAAACTCATGTATTGATAAGCACATATCAAGGAGGTTGATTGGTTATATTGAAGAGTGTTCGTCTTCGGTGGAATCCGGAGATTCAAGCGTGGAGTTTCAAAGGAGTTTGATTCTGTACGTAGTCGTTGATTCGACAAGTGAAGTTGTGGATTCAACTTCAGGTTAATCAATTCCGAGACGAAGGTTGCAGTGAAAGATATACAGAAGATTTGAAGACAAATTTGAAACGTTTGGGTAGTTTGTTTGTTATCTTTGTAATCTTTCTTTCTTCAGTAGTGGATTGATTAGTGGCGTTTCACCCGTGGTTTTTTTATCACAATTGAAGGTGCTTCAATTGTCGTTTTTTCTACGTAAAAATCATTTGTGTCGATTTATTGTTTTTCGAAAACAACAATGTAAATCACTTTCGTAAGTGCTTGATGATTTAGATTGTATGTTTTGAATGATTGGGAATTGAAATATTTAAATCTTGATCTAATCACGAATCACTTAGGATTTTCACTCTTCAAGTTCACTGGAGTGGTCTTTGGTTCATCATAGTATCTGTTTTGCAGTTTGAACTTCCGGGATATA
>JAPPVO010001375.1:0-65862 GCA_030407325.1 Camellia japonica | reverse complement strand
GCGATACACTTTCATCGACACCGCGATTGTGCATTCGATATCACATTGACATATGTTGTTAGATATGTTGTGCTTGTTGAGTTTCTTTCTTTTGCAGGCACGATATTGTATGTACGGTTCATTTGAAGCTGGTGCGACCAGACGAATCGCGCAGGTATCGTATTTCTTCCCGTGTGAGACGCGACGAGAATTGAATAATTCTCTGCATTCCTAACTGCATGAAATGTAGTTGTTGCTTTGCATTCTTGCTTAAAACTGTTGCATCTATTTGCGAATACTTGCTTCATTACAGCTTGCTGCATTTGCATGATCATCAAGTCACATCTGGCCTTGTGCATACCGTTTTGCATTTTGCCCCTGCCTGCGGGCACGCCTGCGGGAACATCTCTGTTTATCTCATGTTGTCTAAGTCTTCGGCCTTGTCAAAAAATGGGTCGTCTCTAGGCTTTGACATTCACTCCCGTCAATTCTTGACTTTCGAGTTCTGTCAAAGAGGGGCAACTGTAGACACCCATTTTTGACCGACCTTAAGACTCAGACGTCACGATTGACACTTGGTGATGTTGCATATCGTGCTCGTTCAGAGGTTTCAGAGTCTCGGCTGCGAGCCTTGCCTCCGGACTTCCGGACTCTTTCATGCTTTGCCTCGTTTGCGAACCAGGCTCGGTTTTCTCTGTTTCTCTTCTAGAAGGGAGGGAGAGGTCTCGTAGACCATCTCTCAGTGGCCGTAGGCTACGTTTCGTGGTCGTAGGCCATTTTGCCCGTTTGGAGTCCGGTTTCCGGTTTTTCGGAGCCGTTGGCCGTGTGCCTCGGTTCGGGACCGCTTAAACCATCTCCGTTTGCTCCGGTTTTGGCGTACACTTATTTCCTCCTTTGAGGGACACTATGGTCCGAGCGAGAGACCAAACTTCGTGGCGAACACCACTTCCGTGCCTAACAGTCAATTTTCGGGGACTCGGGCTGCGCGTTTCGGCCCCCGAACCTTCATTTTGCATCGGTTTTGGTTCATTTTTGGTGGAGACCTCTGTTTCATTGCTAGGAAGGCCGTAGAAGGGTGGGAGGCCAGTAATTGTTCTGACAACCAGTTTTATTCCTTCATCGCCCTCCGTCGCCCGTTTTTCTCACTTCAAAGCCAATGTTGACCACCCTAAGGCCACTTTTTCTTGCCCGAAACCACATATTTGTGTTGTAGACACCTGGGAGGCCACCAATATCATATGGCCGGCCAGTAATTGTGTGTGAACCTTTTGAACCCCTTTGAAAAGTGGGCTTTTCTCTCTCCTGGTTCACCTTCTCCAGTTTTTGACCACATGGTTGTGTTGTGCACACATGGGAGGCCAGCTTTTGGCATGGCCGGCCACTAATCTCACTTGGCCCTTTTGACCCTTGGCCGGCCGACCATGGGGAGGGCCGGCCGGCCACCTAAACCCTAGCAAACCAGCCGGCCTTGCTCCTCTCTGTGAGTACATTCCAGATATGTATTTTGTTTCCCCCCAGATTTTGTATCCGGGGGGGTGCACTTTTGGGGGGAAACTTGAATTGTTTTCCCCCCATTTTCCCCTCCTTTTCTCCCCCTCTTTTGCCTATATAAACAACCCCCAGCCCTTGTCTTAGAGGTTGGAAAAATTTCCTAAGAGCCTTGTATACATACATCCTCCATCTCTCTCATTCAACCATCAAAACACCCTTGGTCCTACACCCTTTACTCTACAAGCCCTAGCACCATACTTCCAATCTCCATTCCAGCCACTTGGAGCTGTCTTCCAGAGGTTAAAAGCTCCCAAACTTGGTCCAAAGGTTGCTAAAGGCTTGGTCTACAAGGGTAAGTCTCCTCCTCCTATTTTCTTGCCTTTTTTGATCTATATCTATCTCTTTGTGCTTGCATATTTGGGCTCCGACCCTAACTGAAAATAGCATTATTTTGAGCTCATTTTCATGTTTGTTTAAGGGCCTTCCCTGTTTGAGGCTTCCTCTTTACACTTGCTTCTTTACCTCCCTTGTATGCCTCTTTCTTGCATAGTATTTTAGGCTCATTTAAAACTGTTTTGAGCTCTGTCATAAACTGAAAGTGGCTTATTTTGAGCCCTTCTTCAACATTGTTGAAGGGCTCATTACTGTTTGAGGCTTTCTTTTGCCACTTGCCTTTGTATCCATCTTTTGGCCTTATTTTTGCATGATTTGTTAGCCCCTTGTGCTTGTATTTTTAGGCTTTGGTCTGAACTGTAAATGGCCTTATTTTGACCCCTTCTTCATGTTTTATTAAGGGTCTTTCGATTTTTGAGGCTTCCTTTTTGCTCTTTGTGTTTAAACCTCTTTTTAGGCCTTATTTTGCATAGTATTTTAAGCATGCTTGTGCACTGTTTTGGGTCTGGTAATCAACTGTAAAATGCCATAATTTTGGCCCCTCTTAAACATTGTTGAAGGGCCCTCCTGTGTTTGAGGCCAGAAACCATCACTTGCTTCTTTGTCCCTCTTTTGGCCCATTTCTTGTATGAGAGCTTAGCCATACTTTTGTTTGTTTTTGTGGCTTGTTGTAAACTGTAAAATACCATATTTTTGGCCCCTCTTCAACATTTTAGAAGGGCCCTTCTCTGTTTGTGGCCAGAAGCTGCCACTTGCTTCATTATCTCCCTTTCGGGGCCATTTTTGCATATTGATTTAGCCCCATTTGTGTTCACTGTTTGGCCTTGCTTAAAACTATAAATATGCTTGTTTTGGGGCTTTCTTGATTCTTTCTTCACACTTCATATTCAAATAATGCATGCATTGCATAGCCATAGGTCGTTCCATGCACCTAATTTCATGTTTCGGGATTCATTTCATGCATCGGGTGCCATTTTGCCATGCTTCGGGGCTGTTTTGCATCACTTTTTGCTACTGAAATTTGCATGCTAGTATGCCATATTCCATGCCTTGTCATGTCTTGTTAGAGTGGCGTTCCGTGCCTTAGGGTCGGTGCTCGGTTTGCGTGCACGTGTGCACGCATCTCGAGTGTCTCATTTCCATCTAATGGCCTCCTATGTGAGTGTGGCTGAGGTCCACTTGTGTTGGTGTAAGTCCATTATGCATTGTGTATGCCATTCCATTTCGTAGCATTGTGTATGCTAGGTTGTATGTTAGCGCATTGTGTATGCCATGTTACCTCGTGCATCGTGTATGCCATTTCATAGCATGTCGCATGTTAGGTTGTATCTTAGTTGCATTCATGCATGTCATGCATATTGCATTGTGTTTGGGATAGGAGTTAGCCCGAGCACGGAAAACGAGGGCCGTTTCGTACTCCGAGTGACGGAACGTGTCTCAATTCCCCAGTCACCGACACTCCGGATTATCCATGATGGAGTTAGGTCCTAGTTGTATTTTCATGTGCATTCATTCCATATTGAGTTGTGCAATTCAACTCTTCGCCCATCATGCATCGATATGCGTGATTGGTGGCACGAGGATCGAGGCATGCATACATTTGTGAAAATACATTGCCATGCCCCTTTCCTGCTCTCTGTCGCAGCAAATCAAGAATCAACAATCTTCCGGGGCTTGGCGTGCTTTCCAAAAATTATTGCAAAACAGAGGCTAGTTGGGGCATCACAGTGGATTTCCGTGCAAAGGCAACCCGGATATGCATCATTCATCATCTGAAGAAGAGTCAAGGCAGTCCCTGACTTGCATGCCAGTTTATTGTTTTCTTAGTTAATTTGGTAATTAATTAGGATTTTTGTACATATTTGGACTGTATTATCCATTTGGACTGTACTATTCATTTGGGACTGTATATTGTTTTATTTGGACCCTCTGTGCGAGGGCAATGTTGTAATAAGTGTGCGTGAGTGTGATGTATGTCTTCCAACCCCACGTCTTTCTTTCCTTTTATTTACCAGCTTATGATGGTTAGATTAGGGCATGTTTCAATTAGCATACAGTATGATAGCATGTTTCATTCATTCATCTGTTTTGCATGCACCGGGCTCGGCGCATCATACTAACTGCATTTGTATTTCAATTCTAAGTTGAATACATGTTAGCTGTAGCATTCCATACGCCATGTTTAGAATAGCCGAGCCTGCTATAGTTGCATTGTTGCTTGTGTTGCATTAGGCATTTCTGTATATTTAGGATCATGCATGAATTTCTAATCGGTTTTTGTTTTGGCTTGGAGTACTCGGTGAGTTTTATGCTTTAGCATCCTTGCATGCGTGTGAGTGACTGCCATGAATAGCATGCTTACCATGAGGCTATATGCTTATGTGATATAACTGCCTGAATGCCTGTGGGTGAAGGTTGGGTTGTTTAGATTGGAACAAATCATTGACTGTGAGTTTTAAAGCCCACTAGATAGTGGCAAAACCATCTTTTCTAAGCCCACCTGAGGGTGGCAAAATCTGCATTTTAAGCCTACCTGCGGGTAGCAAACCATCTTTCAAAAAAAAAACAAACATGAAATGTTTTGTTCCAATTCAGGCGACCCGGTCTATACTTGTATGATGTGCTCATCACGTAGTAAATCTAGGCTAATAACCGAAATAAGAGCACACAATGTTTTCAAAACTAAATATCATGGTTAGTAGAGGCCGATCTTGATCGGGCGAGCGGGGGTGCTCACGAAGTGACCTTCCCCAATCGTACCCAAGTTCCCGAGCCGAGGCAACTTTGGTGATGACGGACACGTGGCCTTAGGCAAACGAGTCAGGGTTTCCTAAATTTCCCAAAAATAAAATATTTAGGTGGCGACTCTGTATTTGGCAAAGCAGTCCATATTTGGCACTTCTTTTCTAAAAATCTGTTTTCTCAAAATGATTTGCCGGATTTGGACTCTTTGGTTCAGATTAAGAACCGTGACACAAATCGAGTCCGAGCTGTAACGAGTCCCCCGCGGGCTTGTTACAACTATATCAGGGCTTCCATGTTTTTGTAGTTCCTGTAGCAAGCCACAATAAATCAATAGTAATGAATACACACAATAGCATAGTCAGCAATTTATAAAAAAATTAAGAAAACATTTGTGGATCATACAACTTGATTTTTGGGTGGTCACACAAATGTCCAAGTTGTGAACCACAAGAGCAAGAAGAACAAAGATGAAAAGAGAACAAGAGTGTAAAGAAAAGAAGAAGAAAAACCTTAATTTTTGATGCTCAAGGCACATTAAATCACAAGAGGGAGGAAACAAAGATGAGAAAAGAACAAGAGTGTAAAGATGAAGACCCAACAATATAAATGATGAATACACAATGCTCAAGCTTTTCTAAATTTTTTTAAACAAACTATTCAACAGGAAAGCCTACTTACATGCGTTTCAAAACATAAATAGCTAGATTTTTAGTGTGTTACTCTTGAAATTGAATCTCTTTCTATCTTTAGTAGACTTTCAACTTGTAAGGAGATGAGAAGACAATCCTTGTTTAAAATTTTTTGCAATAATTTACTGTAGAATGTCCTCTATATTCCTGGACAACTATTTTCGACGTGAGTCAAGGTTGGAGGAGACAAGTATTAAAATGACCACAAATACCACTACTTTGCAGTTCTCACGAACTCTATTTCAAGAGGGAGCTTTTAGCCAATCCAAGATCGCAATTCATTAGCAATGGAAAACCACTTATTCATCTTAAAACTAGCTAGCATTTCTATAGTGTCATTGTCAGTTTTCCATAGTTAATCAATGAAACATGTTTCATTAAGATCCATCTGGTGCTAAAAAAAAACTGATATGTCAAATCCTTTTGATTTTCATCTCTCAACAAACTTTCAACATCCAAAATTTTCAATCAGTTTTACGCTTCTAAATCCTATACCTCCAAATTTTACATAATAATCTTGACAATACCAAATCTGATGCTTTACTTTAACAACAATATTGAGTTTCCACTGTAGTCTCACAAAACAAGATATTGTCTTAAACAAGCCCCGTCCACATTAAATCCTGATTGAAGAAAATTAAAATGCATTTAACTATATCCTACAACTAATAAACCAAAACTGAAATACTGAAAATCATCTTCCAATATGTGCAAATCATACCTTAACCCAATACTGTGCTTTATTGAGCGAATCGGGATTTGTTATATCATACACGATAACCGAAACTGCAGCACCATGGTAATAAAGTGGTGCCAATGCTGCGTACCTGAACAAGACACGTCTAGAATTAGACGTTAATATGCTCTCTCAAAAGAGTCTTAAAATGATTCTGGGAAAGTGAAATTGGTAACAAAATAAATATAATTAATATATATATATTGATTTTAGCCAACAGTAATACCTCTCTTGGCCAGCAGTATCCCATATTTCAAACTTCACTGTTGTAGAATCTTGCAAGGCAATTTTCTCCTCTCTCCGCTTCATATATCTCTTCTCAAAATAAATTTTCTCCTCCCTTTCTCTCTCTCAAAAAAATGGATGGTAGTTACATAGATGAGAGCACAAGAAGTGACTCTCTATCTCAATCAATTGAACCTTCATCGACATCGGTTACACAGTTTTAAAATCTAACAAAAATAATTTCTGATGATCATAGTCTTTAGATGAATCAATGTTCATACTTGGATCTACAAATCAACATACATTTATTTCAATAATTAAAGCAAAATTCAAATATAAACAACATTAAACATAAACATTAAAGTTTATCAACATACATGGGAAGAAAAAAAATATATATATATATATATATAAGTGTGTGTGTTTGTGTGTAAGAGAGAGAGAGAGAGAGAGAGAGAGATCATAATACGCCGTCGCCGCACCACCGCTAGCCGTCGTCGCTCGTTAAGAGAGAGATCGTCGGTGAACACTCGTCGTCGTCGCTCGTTAAGAACCTACTCGTCACACAAACTCCCTGTGATTGTGATTGTGATTGTGATACACGAACTCGAACTCGTCTCTATGATTGGGAACTCGAACTCGTCTCTGTGATTGTGATACACGAACTCGAACTCGTCTTTGTGATTGGGAATTGAGGGAGAATGGTGTTAGGGATTTTGGGGATGAAAATATTTTGGCGATTTTGATCGAGCGCCATTTAGGCTGAAGGAGGGAGATGAAATATTTCAGTACTATTTGCGACGGTATAGATAAACCATCACAAATGATAAAATCCATTTATTAAAACAACGCCGTTTTAATAAGGGTTTTTTTTTTTGCAACAGAGAATTCCCGTCACAAATGTCCACTATTTGCGACGGTAAATTTCACCCGTCTCAAATTTTTTTTTTTTTGTGACAGTACACAGTGCGTCGCGAATACTTCCGTATTTAAGACATTTTTTCTTGTGTGCTTATTAGCGACGGGGAAACTACCATCGCAGAAGACATTTATTTGAGACGGCTTTAACTGCCGTCGCAAAAGATCACTTTTTGCGACGGGATACACGCCGTCACAAAAAGTTTCGTATTTTATACCCACTTTTCTTGTAGTGAAATCAACTAATAAAGCAATGCCTTAAAGTCCCAAATATCTAAACATGAATATAATACAATTCCTATTTGTAGATTATTTATTAAAAAAAATATCAAATTAATCTAATAATCATGGGCATGTGATTTTATAATAAATATAATAAAATTATGTAAATATAATTATAAAATCAACCAATCTCATTTTCTTTTTAATAAATGATCCACGCAAAAAATTTAAAGATAAACAAATCAAATCAGCGAGTTGAAATCGTTGTGAACCCATGAGTAGAGTATACCATCCAGTCTTTTCATTTGGAGAGAGAAACTAGACTATTCCAGTTAGAATAAGTCGCGTTGTTAGTAGGAAGCGAGCAACACAAAGGTATTATCAAATTGCTTATAAAATTTGAACCCACAAGCTCAATTTTTTAATTCAATTTATTTATTTTTTTAGATGTGTGTATAAATAAATAAAAAATCAAATTAATTTAAATATTTGGAAAATGAGCCATTCATTCCAGGCCAAAACACTTTACTGCTAGATTATTTGTGCGATTTATTAAATATCTTTATCGTGGTTGCATCTTTTAGCTGCTAATAAGTAGAGCCACATAATTGCATCTCAAGCCTAGTCCATGTCGATGGGCCAGGCATGTCAGGGCCTCGGGCCTATTTACGGTTCGTTTGAAAAGTGAATTAGTTTTTTGACTTCAACCGTGCTAGAGAGCTCGAATTGAGCTCTCCCCGAATCCCCCTAATTCAAAAACGACGTCGTTTTTGAATTTTTTTTATTTTTTTTTTTTCCTTTCCATTTCAGAAGACGAGAATCAGAAAAGAGAAGGAAGGAGGAGAAGGAGAAGGAGGAGGAAGGAGAAGGAGAGGAGGAGGAAGGGAGGGAGGGGGGGAGGGGAGGGGAGGGGAGGGGTCCAACAAACTAGGGTTGAGGCAGAGGCGGGGCGGAGGCAGAGGCAGGGGGCGAGGCGGAGCTGCTCGAGTGACGCTGCTGCGAGGCGACGCCGGCGACGCTGCGACGAGCTGCTGCGAGGCGACGCCGGGCGACGCTGCGACCATCGGGCGGCGACGGCGAGCTCGCAGCCCTCTTCCCCTCTCTTCTCTCTCTCTCTCTCTCTCTCCCTCCTGAATTTCGGGGGATTCGGGGGGGGGGTTTCTCGAGCTCCCAAGCTTTATCCTTTTGACTTTTTAAATTTTGGGTAAATTATATAAATAGTCCCTATAGTTTGGAGTTTGTGTCATTTTGATCCCTGACTTTTCAATTGTGACACATTTGATCCTGAATTTTGAATCTTGTTCCAAATAAGGACAATTGAATATATAATTAGATTTTTCAAGGGTAAAATTGTCAATTTAATAAAATATAAACTAATTTGACAAAAATAAATGTCAAACAATATTTTTGAATTTTTAAAAATTATTTCTATCTACTAAAAATAAAATTATGTAAAATTGATAAATCTTTTAGACATTTATTTTTTTTTTTTACCAAATTAATTTTTATTATGTGTTTGGATGATGATCATATAAAATTAATTTTAAAAAATTAATCATGTAATTTTTATTAATTTTACATAATTTTATCATTGGTGGATAAAAATGATTTTTAAAAAATTAAATTTTTTTTTTGACATTTATTTTTATCAAATTAGTTTATATTTTATCAAATTGACGATTTTACCCTTGAAAAATCTAATAATATTTTCAATTGTGCTTATTTGAAACAAGATTCAAAATTCAGGGTCAAATGTGTCACAATTGAAAAGTCAGGGACCAAAGTGACACATGTCCCAAACTATAGGGTCTATTAGTGTAATTAACCCTTAAATTTTTGATTATTTTAGTCTGAGACTAAAAAGTTTCATTTGGGATGGACTTTTTGACTTTTTGATTTTTATGAGAAAAAATATAATAATTATAAATTAGATGTGATATTTTGTCTTATTAAACTAAAAAATCTATTTTATTTTTTTGTAACTATTTTAGCCAAAAAGTCCCAAACCCACTCTTCCAAATGAGCACTTATACTTAAAGCATTTTATTTATTTATTGTTATGAGCGTTCAAATCACTACTAGAAAATTGATCTTTAGCTACCATATAATTTGCGACCACCTGATTATTAGTCGCAAATAATCAATTTATTCCCTATTTTCTTTTATTTTTTTCCCTTCTCTTTATATTTTCCATTGGCCCTTTACACACTGTAACAACCCCCATACCGTATACCGATAAATTACTGAATTACCTACTGATTATTGCTAAACTGGACTGCTTATGACAGATAATTGAACTAACTGAAGTACTGAACGGACTGATTGAAAACTGGAACTGAATCGACTAAGCATATCTATTGTATTGCATTTTATCTGTTCGATTATTTGATTTTCTGTTGGTATGTTTATGTTTAAATTGCGAATTGAAGGCCTTATCGGCGGCCGAACTGAAAATTGTTTAGTGTTTCATGATCAGTGGAATTTATGTGATTTAATAGTATATTATCTAAAATGTGATTAGGAATGATTAAATTAGATTAAATAGTGATAAATCGCTAACTTGGACTTATTTACCAACTTGCCACTAAGTGGGCCACTACCTCACACACTTAGAGACTTGTATATGCTTGATCAAAAAAACCATTTCCTCAGCCCTTTTCCTTATACTAGCCGACCAAGAGAGGAAATAGGAGAGAATTGAGTTCATTTTGTGGATTTGCTTGGAACTTGGGGAATTAGCATGAACCTTGAGGAATTGAAGTGTAAATTGGCAAAATTGAGCTCTTAAACCTTGAATACAAGACCAAGGTAGGACATTCATCTTCTTGTTGTTGTCATAGGGCTAATTCTTGCATGATTCATGCTTCATTTTAGAATTAAGTCATGTTGTAGCTCATACATGGTGAATTATACTAGAAATCATGCATGCATGTTTGAATTGATGAATTGGAGTTGAGTTCATGACAAATTGCACATGCATGTTCATAATTAGGCTTGAGTCCATGATTTCACCATGTTCTTGAAGAAATGAGTTCATTCGAACAAGCATTGGAGCTTTAAAATGGTTGGATTTCATGCATGTTTGCATTTCTCCATGTTTATGAAAAATGGTTTTAATTGACTCACCTTTGGGGCTTGAGTTCATAAATTGAGCTTTGAAACTTGTTATACAATGAATTTAGATATGTTTTCCAGAATTTGGGCCCAAGAGGTCGAGTTTAGAGTGGTAGAATGCTTGGTTTGAGCTTGGGAGACAAATCTGGAAATTCCAGATTTGGCTTCCTCGCTCGAGCGAAGGATTCATCGCTCGAGCGAGCACCTTTGTCCAGGGCTCCGCTCGAGCGAGCATCGAGCGACCATCGCGCGTAAAATCACAGCATCCAGTATTTTACTGTTTCGACAGACGCTCGAGCGAAGGATTTCTCGCTCGAGCGAAGCCTTTGATTTTGGAAGCTCGAGCTCGAGCGAAGGAAGGCTCGCTCGAGCGAGGCTCCTATTTTCAGCAAACTTTGCAAAATGTTTTCTAAGTGTATTTTTGCATCCTCATCCCATTCTAGGCATTCTTAGGCCTAGTTTAAGGCATCTTAATGAGGATATAGATGTAGAACACACCAAGGCAAATTAGGGATTAAGTTATGATATTTCCCAACTGTGTAGCTTAGTGTGTGTTCAACCTGTGAACTGTGTAGGGTTGGCGACTGGGGAGACACGCTCTAGCATACTGTAGCCCAAACTCTGTGAGTAACAATTGTGTAAAGATATGTTCAAACTGATTTATTTTGAATACTGAACTGAACTGTTTACTGAACTGATATTGATTACTGAATGAATGTATGTCCTTTATTTCTGAACTGTACTGTGGCATCCTTAGCACCTACTGTTTACTGTTACTGTTACAGAGATCTTTGTTGGTTCCCTCGTGGAACCACTACTGTTTACTGATTGCTGGCCATCATTACTATTCGGTCTTTAAGACCTACTGTTTACTGCTATGCTAATGGATGTACCACATATGACTGAATAACTGTTCTGACTGAAAGACTGAAATACTGTTAAATGAACTGTTTTCATTACTGTAAGGACATTTCATTCTTAACCTCTTTACGCATTATGTTATTTACTGGGTTTTAGCTCACTGTATATATATATATATATATATATGTAGGTGCTCAGCCACCAGATCGGAGCTAAGAGCGTGGGTTAGACTCCAGTTTTGTCAAGCCAGCCTATGTGCCTCACTGCGAGGTTCCGAGTTGCCATGCTATGGCTTTGGGGTGTTTTGTTTTCCCCGTCTGTCTCCGTACTGTTTTGGATTACTGTATAGACTGTCAACTACTAACTGTACTGTTATCAAGGGATTAGGTCCCTGTACTGTGTGACTGTAAATTTTGTATAGACTGTACTGTTCTGAACTGTGTGAATGCATGAAAAATCTTTTTGGCATACAGACTGTCACAGCTCAATGGACATTATTTATTTACTGTATTGGCTTCCGCCAGGCCCTGAACTCTGTTTTACTGTACTACTGTTAAGCAGGCCTTCGGTAATCTCGGATTACTGGCCGGTTACGGTGCTAAACCCATAGGGCCGGGTTTGGGTCGTGACAGAGTGGTATCAGAGCGATACTTAACCACGAGTTATACCCCACACACGTGTCCAAATGAGCTATAGGGTGTCCTAGAAAAGTGATTAGGGCATTTCATGAACTTGAAAAGTGTGTGGCTATGTTATGACTGAATACATGTTAATGTGATAACTGTCTAAATATGCAACTGTTTATGTTATAATTGCTATAACTGTTATAACTGCTTATAGTGAAATGGACAATGCAAATGAACCTGAATCATCCGAGGCCAGAATGGCACGAATGGAAAGAATGATGGAACTGATAACTGCTAGACTTGAGCAACAACAGAACCAACAGCCCCCACCTCCTCCTCCTCCGGTACAGCCGGAACCCAATGCAAATGTGAATGATGGGGATATTATTGCTCTCACCCATAAATTCAGCAAGATGAAACCGCCATCCTTTCAGGGAGGCCTTGAACCGCTAAAGGCTGAAGCTTGGGTGCTTGAAACAGAAAAACTATTTGAAGTGTTTCCGTGCTCAGAAGCGAATAAAGTACTGTTAGCTACCTTCACCCTACAAGAAGAAGCTAGCTAGAAGGTGGGGATGTTGATCCGTGATACAAATACTGTTATGACTTGGGCTCAGTTTAAGGAGTCCTTCTTTGAAAAGTACTTCCCACAGTGTGTCAGGGACAGGAAAGTGACTGAATTTGAACAACTGAGACAGGGTACAATGTCTGTGGCTGAATATGAAGCAAGGTTCACTGAGCTTGCCAGATATGCACCACATATGGTGGACACTGACTACAAGAAGGCCAGAAAATTTGAGGGTGGCCTTAATGTTGCAATACTTGACCGAATAAGTGTTTTGAAACTACCGACTTTTGTGGGTGTTCTCGACTGGGCATTGATGGCCGAGTCGAACATTGCAGCAGTGAAACAATCTGAAACACCAACAACTGAATGGCATGGTAAAAGGCAGGGTTTCAAATTCAAGAAAGGCAAGCACAACCGGCCAACAAGAAACAGAATACGGGGTCAACAACTAGCCCCAGCCAAGGGAGTGGGTTCATTCCACCCTGCTCTGTATGTGGCAACAAGCACAAAGGGGTTTGTCACAAAATATCTGGAGCCTGTTACAGATGTGGCAAAGTGGGCCACATGGTTAGAGACTTTCCCTCTGCTTTCTCAAGTTAGTAGCAAAGCTACACCAAGCGCCGCAGCACCAACTGTAGCACCAAAGCCTAACCCCAAAGCTACCGGGAAAGAGCCTATGAGGCAGGGCCGAGTGTTCGCCCTAGTACCGGGAGACGTGCAAAATACTGAAACCGTTGTGTCAGGTATCCTCTCTATTTGTACACAAAATGCATATGTACTGATTGATTCGGGGTCTACACATTCTTATGTGTCGCATGCTTTTTCACGGAAATTGAATAGACCCTTAGAACCTATGAACTATCTGCTAGCTGTATCATCACCCGTAGGAGGATCCATGACATGTGCGTATATGTATCCTGCTTGTGAGATTATTGTTGGGGATATGCATCTGTTTATTGATTTACTGCCATTGAATATTGATCATTTTGATGTAATATTGGGGATGGACTGGTTACAAAAATATCATGCCACTATTGACTGTGTGACAAAACAAGTTGTTTTCCGTCCACCTGGTTTGCCTGAATTTGTGTTTAATGGGGTTGGAGTAGTACCTCCTCCGTATTTGATTTCTTCTGTGAAAGCCGTTAAATTGATTAGAAAGGGGTGTAAAGGATATATGTGTTCTGTACTGACTGTCTCTACTGATGATAGTGTTAAAACTGATGTGAATTGTATTCCTATAGTAAGAGAATTCCCAGATGTATTTCCAGATGATCTGCCAGGGGATTTGGTTGACAGGGAGATTGAATTTACCGTTGATGTGATTCCGGGTACACAGCCAATATCTAAAGCTCCCTACAGAATGGCCCCAACTGAACTGAAGGAATTGAAAGTGCAATTGCAAGAACTGTTAGACAAGAAGTTTATCAGGCCCAGTACTTCACTGTGGGGTGCACCTGTTTATTTGTAAAGAAGAAAGATGGCTCACTGAGACTGTGCATTGATTACCGTGAATTGAACAAGGTAACTGTGAAAAATAAATACCCATTGCCACGTATTGATGATTTATTTGATCAGTTACAGGGTGCACAAGTGTTTTCCAAGATTGATCTCAGATCGAGGTATCATCAACTGAAGGTTAAACCGGAAGACATTGATAAAATAGCTTTTAGAACGAGGTATGGCCATTATGAATTTTTAGTTATGCCATTCGGAGTCACGAATGCCCCTGCTGCCTTTATGGACCTTATGAACAGAATTTTTGAACCATACCTTGATGATTTCATTGTGGTATTTATTGATGACATACTGATTTATTCAAAAAGTGTAGAAGAGCATGAACACCATCTGAGACTTGCCCTACAAACCTTAAGAGAACAGAAACTGTATGCTAAATTGTCTAAATGTGAGTTCTGGCTTGATCATGTTATGTTTTTGGGGCATGTTGTTAGCAAAGATGGAATTTCTGTTGATCCGCAGAAAATTGAAGCTGTAGTGAACTGGCCTAGACCAACAAATGTGACTGAAGTCCGAAGCTTTTTGGGATTGGCTGGATATTACAGAAGATTTGTCAAAGACTTCTCCAAAATTGCCCTACCATTGACTCAGTTAACTTAGAAGGGGACGTCATTTGACTGGACTGACCAGAGGGAATCAGCATTTCAAGAATTGAAAACTCGACTTGTAACTGCACCGGTCCTTACTCTACCTTCAGGTACGGATGGTTATACTATATTTAGTAATGCTTCTCATAAGGGTTTGGGGTGTGTTTTAATGCAGAATGGGAGAGTTATCGCTTATGCTTCCCGACAGTTGAGACCACATGAAAAGAACTACCCGACCCATGATTTGGAACTGGCTGCGGTGGTGTTTGCACTGAAAATTTGGCGTCACTATCTGTATGGGGCGACATGTGAAGTATACACCGACCACAAGAGTTTGAAATATTTCTTCACACAGAAAGAACTGAATATGAGACAGCGCAGATGGCTAGAACTGATCAAAGACTATGACCTACAGATTCTGTACCATCCAGGAAAAGCCAACACTGTTGCCGACGCATTGAGCCGAAAGTCAATTGCCAACTAGCTTGTTTGCTCACCGGACAGAAAGAGCTGCTTTGTGACCTTGAAAAATTTGAAATTGAAATGTTTTGAGAGAACAAGGTGGAACGCTAGCTGCTATTTCTGCTCAACTGGCATTGATTGAAGAAGTTAAAGAGAAACAGCAACTGGATGACTTTTTGAAAAAGATCATCGAAGAAAGAGAGTCTAAGCCGAGACCGGGTTTCAAATTTGAGAACAATGTACTGAAATTTCAAGAAAGACTGTGTGTGCCGAATGACACTGAACTAAAAAGAAGAGTTCTGCAAGAGGGCCACAATTCAAAATTGTCTATCCACCCGGGGAATACGAAAATGTACCAAGATCTGAAACAGAATTTCTGGTGGCTGGAAATGAAGAAAGAAATTGCCGACTTTGTGTCCAAATGTCTTCATTGCCAACAAGTCAAAGCTGAACATCAACGACCTGCCGGATTATTGCAACCCTTACCCATACCAGAGTGGAAATGGGAGCATATCACGATGGATTTTATCGTTCGATTACCTCGCTCTAGAAAAGGTATGGATTCAATTTGGGTTATTGTTGATAGACTAACCAAATCTGCTCACTTCTTACCTGTCAAGACGATCTATAATGCAGACAAATTGCCTGTTATCTATATTGATGAAATTGTGAGACTGCATGGAGTGCATGTGTCCATTGTTTCTGACAGGGATTCGAAGTTTACATCGAGGTTTTGGCAAAGCCTACAGACTGCATTGGGTACTAAATTGAGGCTGAGTAGTGCCTATCATCCTCAGACAGATAGACAGTCAGAAAGGACCATCCAGACTTTAGAGGATCTATTGAGAATGTGCGTCCTTGATTTTCAGGGAAACTGGGAAAGTCATTTGCCATTGGCTGAATTCGCCTACAACAACAGCTACCATTCGAGTATTGGTATGGCGCCTTTCGAGGCATTGTATGGCAGAAAGTGTAGATCTCCGATCTGCTGGGCAGAAGTTAGAGATGGGCCTTTGCTTGGGCCCGAGATCGTATATGAGACGACTGAAAAGATAAAACTGATACAGCAAAGACTGAAAACTGCACAGAGTAGACAGAAAAGTTATGCGGATGTCAGAAGACGGGACAGAGAGTATGAAGTGGGTGATCACGTTTTTGTGAAAGTGACACCAATGAAAGGCCAGACTCGTTTTGGAGTCAAAGGCAAGTTAGCGCCGAGATACGTCGGACCATATGAGATTATTGAGAAAATTAATCCGGTGGCGTATCAAGTTGCGCTCCCTCCTGAAATGGAGCATATGCATAATGTTTCCCACATTTCGATGTTGAGAGATTATCTCCGGGATCCCTTCCATGTAATTGAGCCTACTCGAGTAGTGTTGAGTGATGACTACACTTACGAGGAACGGCCTATACAGATTGTAAACAGACGGATCAAGAAACTGAGAAACAAAGAGATCCCGTTAGTGAAAGTTGACTGGAAAAACCATGGTGGTGTGTATGCCACTTGGGAAAGGGAAGATGACATGGCTAAGCGATATCCTGATTTGTTCCCGCTGGATCCTGTTTTCTTCCGGAATGAAGGTAACTCGAGTTTAGAGGACTAAACTCCTTATAAGGAGGGAGACGCTGTAACAACCCCATACCGTTTACCGATAAATTACTGAATTACCTACTGATTATTGCTAAACTGGACTGCTTATGACAGATAATGAACTAACTGAAGTACTGAACGGACTGATTGAAAACTGGAACTGAATTGACTAAGCATATCTATTGTATTGCATTTTTATCTGTTCGATTATTTGATTTTCTGTTGGTATGTTTATGTTTAAATTGCGAATTGAAGGCCTTATCGGCGGCCGAACTAAAAATTGTTTAGTGTTTCATGATCAGTGGAATTTATGTGATTTAATAGTATATTTATCTAAAATGTGATTAGGAATGATTAAATTAGATTAAATAGTGATAAATCGCTAACTTGGACTTATTTACCAACTTGCCACTAAGTGGGCCACTACCTCACACACTTAGAGACTTGTATATGCTTGATCAAAAAAAACCATTTCCTCAGCCCTTTTCCTTATACTAGCCGACCAGAGAGAAAATAGGAGAGAATTGAGTTCATTTTGTGGATTTGCTTGGACTTGGGGAATTAGCTTGAACCTGAGGAATTGAAGTGTAAATTGGCAAAATTGAGCTCTTAAACCTTGAATACAAGACCAAGGTAGGACATTCATCTTCTTGTTGTTGTCATAGGGCTAATTCTTGCATGATTCATGCTTCATTTTAGAATTAAGTCATGTGTAGCTCATACATGGTGAATTATACTAGAAATCATGCATGCATGTTTGAATTGATTGAATTTGGAGTTGAGTTCATGACAATTGCACATGCATGTTCATAATTAGGCTTGAGTCCATGATTTCACCATGTTCTTGAAGAAATGAGTTCATTCGAACAAGCATGGAGCTTTAAAATGGTTGGATTTCATGCATGTTTGCATTTCTCCATGTTTATGAAAAAATGGTTTTAATTGACTCACCTTGGGGCTTGAGTTCATAAATTGAGCTTTGAAACTTGTTATACAATGAATTTAGATATATTTTCCAGAATTTGGGCCCAAGAGGTCGAGTTTAGAGTGGTAGAATGCTTGGTTTGAGCTTGGGAGACAAATCTGGAAATTCCAGATTTGGCTTCCTCGCTCGAGTGAAGGATTCCTCGCTCGAGCGAGCACCTTTGTCCAGGGCTCCGCTCGAGCGAGCATCGAGCGACCATCGCGCGTAAAATCACAGCATCCAGTATTTTTACTATTTCGATAGACCGCTCGAGCGAAGGATTTCTCGCTCGAGCGAGCCTTTGATTTTGGAAGCTCGCTCGAACGAAGGAAGGCTCGCTCGAGCGAGGCTCCTATTTTCAGCAATTTGCAAAATGTTTTCTAAGTGTATTTTTGCATCCTCATCCCATTCTATGCATTCTTAGGCCTAGTTTAAGGCATCTTAATGAGGATATAGATGTAGAACACACCAAGGCAAATTAGGGATTAAGTTATGATATTTCCAACTGTGTAGCTTAGTGTGTGTTCAACCTGTGAACTGTGTAGGGTTGGCGACTGGGGAGACACGCTCTAGCATACTGTAGCCCAAACTCTGTGAGTAACAATTGTGTAAAGATATGTTCAAAAATGATTATCTTTTGAATACTGAACTGAACTGTTTACTGAACTGATATTGATTACTGAATGAATGTATGTCCTTTATTTCTGAACTGTACTGTGGCATCCTTAGCACCTACTGTTTACTGTTACTGTTACAGAGATCTCTGTTGGTTCCCTCGTGGAACCACTACTGTTTACTGATTGCTGGCCATCATTACTGTTCGGTCTTTAAGACCTGCTGTTTATTGCTATGCTAATGGATATACCACATATGACTGAATAACTGTTCTGACTGAAAGACTGAAATACTGTTAAATGAACTGTTTTCATTACTGTAAGGACATTTCATTCTTAACCTCTTTACGCATTATGTTATTCACTGGGCTTTAGCTCACTGTTTATTATATATGTAGGTGCTCAGCCACCAGATCGGAGCTAGGAGCGTGGGTTAGACTCCAGTTTTGTCAAGCCAGCCTATGTGCCTCACTGCGAGGTTCCGAGTTGCCATGCTATGGCTTTGGGGTGTTTTGTTTTTCCCCCGTCTGTCTCCGTACTATTTTGGATTACTGTATAGACTGTCAACTACTAACTGTACTATTATCAAGGGATTAGGTCCCTGTACTGTGTGACTGTAAATTTTGTATAGACTGTACTGTTCTGAACGTGTGAATGCATGAAAAATCTTTTTGGCATACAGACTGTCACAGCTCAATGGACATTATTTATTTACTGTATTGGCTTCCGCCAGCCCTGAACTCTTTTTACTGTACTACTATTAAGCAGGCCTTCGGTAATCTCGGATTACTGGCCGGTTACGGTGCTAAACCCATAGGGCCGGGTTTGGGTCGTGACACACACACTGATCGCTCTTTCTCGATCACACGGTATGAAACTCTCTGGCTTCTCAATCCCGTTCTCTCTCCCTCTCTCTCTCTTTCTTCTCTCGATCTCACTCTCTCTCTATCCCTCTCTCTCTCTCTCTCTCTCTCTCTCTCTCTCACAATCTTGTGTTCTCTCCTTTATGTTTTTCTCAGATCAGCATCTGCTATGCTAATATCCTTCATCCTCCTCAGGTAAACACACCTGTATATGTACCTCTATATATTATGTATATGTGAATTTCAAAATTGAAATTGAATTTATTATGTTGAGGTCCAAGCAAGAATAGAAGTAGCCATCCTCAACTTCCTCAAGATCTTGAACTCTTCGACTCTGGCAATCTCTTGTCTCTCCGGTTTGCAATTTTGCTTCAAATCTCTATTCTCAGATGTGTGTGTGTGTGTGTGTGTGTGTGTGTGTGTTGTGTGTGTTAAGCATTGAATCACTTTTGATTTTGAATAGATGAATTTGGGGATTTTTGAGTGTGTTACAAATTGATAGAAGATGGAGTAATAGCAAAGTGAGTTAGGGTTTGTTGATTGATGTTTCGTGGATTTTTCTGTCACTCGTTTTGCACGAGGTCTTTGATGAGAGTTAGCACTGCTCAATCCTTCATCAGAGGTAATAATAGGATCATCATCATCTCTCTTTGTCATTTGCCTTCTTAATCTTATCTTTTTTTAAAATTCCACTCACTGATATACAGATACAGATAATACAAGCAAAGCCTCCCTTTGCTTCTCCCAAAAATGAGAATTTGTAATTTTTTACTTAGTCTAATTTGTAATTTTCATTTAATTTTATGCTCATTTAGTTCATTGATGCCTGTATCCTTCAATTTAATTTTGGCCATTCTATTTTTGTTTCTTTTCTTCAATTTAGTATAAATTAGGCCTCTGTGTGTTTGGTTGTCATGAATTGTTTATTTTCTAGGGTTAATTACACTAATAGTCCTTATAATTTGGGACTTGTGTCACTTTGGTCCCTGACTTTTCAATTGTGACACATTTGACCCTGAATTTTGAATCTTGTTCCAAATAAGGACAATTGAAAATATTATTAGATTTTTCAAGGATAAAATCGTCAATTTGATAAAATATAAACTAATTTGACAAAAATAAATGTCAAAAAAATATTTTTAATTTTTAAAAAATTATTTTTATCCACCAATGATAAAATTATGTAAAATTAATAAAAAATACATGATTAATGTTTTTAAATTAATTTTACATGATCATCATCCAAACATATAATAAAAATTAATTTGGTAAAAAAAATAAATAAATGTCTAAAAAATTATCAATTTTACATAATTTTATTTTTAGTAGGTAGAAATAATTTTTAAAAATTCAAAAATATTTGTTTGACATTTATTTTTGTCAAATTAGTTTATATTTTATCAAATTGACTATTTTACCCTTGGAAAATCTAATTATATATTCAATTGTCCTTATTTGGAACAAGATTCAAAATCTAGGGTCAAATGTGTCACAATTGAAAAGCCAAGGACTAAAGTGACACAAGCTCCAAACTATAGGGACTATTTGTGTAATTTGCCCTTGTTTCTATTGAATTTTTTATTGTTTCTTTTGAATGGGAAATAATATATCTTATAAAACAAAAACAAAAACAAAAAAAATGACTTCAGACCTTGACTTTGTTTGAATGGGAAATAATAATATGTTATCTTTATTTGTTTTGATCTTTATAGTAAACTAAAAATCGTTCAAAACATAATTTAGGAAGATGCATATATTGTAAATCTAATTTTTCCTTGTTAATGTTTTAGTTTTGAAAGTTTGTAAAGTCTAATGAGACTTTCTTATGCAGAGAATGCCTTTATTCTAGGGGCACAACTTTTGTCTTGTTTGAACACTTGAACATGGCACCTATGTGTAATGACATCCTGTTCCTCCTAATGAGATTTCATTCCCTATTCTTCATTCTTCTATTCTAATAGGGCTAATAGTTATGACAATCCTATCACCGAAATGAAATTTGTTTAGTTGCTGCTTCTCCATGTAGATATATCAATTTGTATTAAATTTAATTGGTGGACATCTTGTTTGACCATAAAGTGAGATTTGAATTTATTTTGTAATTTTTTTCTGCCAAGTTAGGCCTTTTAATTTATTACATTGTGGTGAAGGTTATTTTGATGTGAGGGATTGCAATGATGCTTAGATCCGTATCTTGGTAAAGAAAGGTAGAATGGTTGTCCTGCCTGCTGGAATTTATCATCGCTTTACACTTGATTCCAACAATTATTTGAAGGTAATTTCATAGCATATCGATAGCGATGTTACTTGATCATACACGCACACACAAAGTAGTAGTCCCTTTTTGTCCTTGACTATGTGAACCTTAATCTTTATGGAAGAGCAGAAAATAAAGAATTTTTATAGTAGTTTCTTGTTATTGTTGGATAGTCACTGAATTGCATGAATGATTCAGTCCCAAAATTATAGGATTAGAGCTTCTTGATTTGTATGCCAATAGAATACTTGCTAGCTACTGTAAAACTTTGTGAATCAACTTCATTCATGTTTTAGCTCTACACTACATCCATTTAGCTCTACATTGTAATATGTACGTTGATTTATTGCAATTATACTTTTGTCCTCTTTGTCGTGTTTTGTACAATATTATAGTTCTCTCTCTCTCTCTCTCTCTCTCTCTCTCTCTCTCAATATAATGTTTTGCTCAATCAGTCACTATGAAATTATTTAGATACTTAGATGTGCATGATAATGAACAAACTATGATGACAGGATGAGTTGCTGCCAATGGTGCAGTCCATCATTCTCACTCTGTCATTTTCATCTTAGAGCTCAATTGAGAAAGAATTGAAGAGAGAAAGTACTGCTAATGTAGTAAATATATTAGTAAGTCATGAAAAAATTGGTGTGTGTATATATGTTACATGTTGATTGGTTCCTCTTTATGTGTCATGTACTGGAAACTAATTAAATAAATCCTTGTCAATAATTAAGCACTTATGGCCAAATTTGCTTCTGACAATTTGTCTTTACTCTGTTTTCCCAATACTTATCAGATAAGCTATCTTGTAATGTTTGCTTATATATCAGTGACCTTGGGAGATGCACCACATTTGTCTACATTCTACATTTCATCCAAGGTACAACTTCACTTTTTTTCAGGTTTCCCTTTCTATTAAGATATATATATATATATATATATAATATATATGTGCGCGCGCGCGCAACAAATTTCAACAAAGATGAATGGGAAATTAGTTTTTCTGAGGTAACAGAAAGAAAATCATAATTGTAAGCTTTTATGAGGTAATTTTGCAATATTATTATTATTATTATTATTATTATTATTATTATTATTATTATTATTATTATGTTTCACTCTCTAATTCTCTCACATTCCTGTCAATTTGAAATTTATAAACCTTATTTTCATCTCATGTGCTTAGCCCTTTAAATTTGCTTCTTTAAGTGTTGAAGGAATGATTTTTTTTTTTTTTAATTTGTGTCATAATATGAGAGATTTTCATCTTCGAATGCATTGATTGTTGGTTTGGAGTTTGAAGTATATGTTTGGATTTTGTGGATTGATATGTATGTGAAATATGTAAAATTGATTGATGTTCATATATTTGCTAAATTCCCTACAAGAGATGTTTCAACTTCATGAATTGATTGCTTGATAATCTGCCTGCAAGAGATGTTTCATTCTCGTGGCTAGTGTATGGGAGAGATGCTTCATGGTTTGTGTTGTGGCCCCCTTTTGGTGCCTTGAAGGCTTGAATGGAATTTATTTATACATTGAAACAAAAAGATAAGAAACTAGTGATTCTACCTAACGTATTAGCTTTTTATATCATTTTGGGTGGTTTTTCTGTTTGTTTGTTTTCCTGATTATTGTGGTTGTTCATGTCGCATCTAATCGTCTCTGGAAAGATCTATTCTCTTTTGTAAATATTGAATTTTGCACATTCAATACAATTATAGGCAATGAATGGTTAGTAAGATAAATATAATAGTTTTGTACCAATAGCAATTATATTTTTCTCTATACTATTTTGGAGTGTGTATGGAGGTAAGAATGGCGTTGATTGCTAGTCATGCAACATGCAATCTGCTTAGTATTTCTTTCCAAGTTGGGGCCTTTGATTATGAGCATTTTCTTCTATTTGGTAATTTCTTGAACAACAGGAATCAGATTTTATTTGTGGCAATTATGGTTGGTTTGATGCCTATAAGGTGGAATGAAGTGCTATCTTGATTGTGTCGAGAAATTTTCTTTTAGCATAAATATTTATTAAATCAGTCATTAGCATTCTTATAGTCTCCATGACATCTTTCAACCTGTTACTATGTTGAAAGGGTTCATTTACTATTCTGGGATTTGTCAGTGGTGAAGCATAATTTCTTCCATCAATAATACTCTATTTTGATGCAGAGAAAATTCTGGGATATAGAAGAAAGAAAACTAGGAATTCCCAAGACTGTCAAGGAGTGCCCTGTTTCTTGCAAGGTTTCTTAGAATCATAACTATTGTAATCTCAAATGTTCTTTGTAATTGCAAGAGATGAAAAACCTTTGTAGGATTCAGGAACTCCTTGTTATTGTTGTACACTTTTTTTTTTTTTGAAGAAAGAGAATTTTATTAAGAAATGCAAAATAATGCATGCATGTTGAGATTTTTGCAAATATGTCTTTACGTTTATTGTATATCATATTTGTATATATATAGATATATATACATATGATTGTAGGTTTTTTTGTTTTTTTTTTGTTTTTTTTTTTTGTGACGGTACAAAGATGGTCGCTAATACATTGTAGGGATTTTTTAAACTTTTTTGCAATGGCAAAATATCAATCGCTATAAGTAGGTTAAGCAGTCGCAAATAGTTTACGACTGCTGTTTTGTGGTCGCAAAAAGTATTTGTCACCCCCACATTCGCGATCCCCATTTACCGTCGCAAAGGCCGTCACAAAAAGTCTTCTGTGACTGTTTTTTTTATTATTTGCGACGGCTTGTAGCGGTCGCAAAAAGTACTTTTTTTAGTAGTGAATAAAGTGTTTTCTTGTACAAAAAAATTATGTTTACCCATCACTTTCCTCTATAACTTTTCTAATTCCAATTTTATAAAAATGTAAGTAGAACCAAAATAATGAAAAGAAAACTGTGAAAAAAAAAGTTTTCTTTGTTTAACAGAACAATAAGACATTATAAGGGGGGAAATAACATTAAAACATTTAATGTATCATGGTCATTCTCATTTAATAAATTGGCAAGTGAGGTGGACCTGCACATTTTTAAGGTAACTATCAAATTCAAAATAGTTATATACCCATAAATTATTCAAAATTAAAATAAACAAGATTCATTCACCATACACATCATTTTTTAGATAAAATTTAAATTAAAATTTTATGATAATTGGAATTATTAAATTCAAGGGTCATGCTAGGTTTCATGAAAACTTTCATGAAAACCATCATGAAAATTCATCTGCACCGTTGGATCATGAGATCATATCTGATCTAACGGTGCAAACAGTTTTCATGGTAGTTTTCCTTAAAAGTTTTCCTTAAACCTAGCATTTCCCTAAATTCAAAGTCCAAAGACATAACATACTTTGTAGATGAGGTCTCGACACGCCCTCTATAAAAAGGCATTCACAAATTCACAATATCATCATCAACAACAACCTTCACAACACACGTCCTAACTAAAGATGAGAACTCTTACATTCTTCCGGGTCCTTAGCCTTTGTCTCTCTATTCTCACCCTCTTTTTGGCTAATTATGGTGAAGAAGAGTAAAACTCACAGGCTGCATCCCCATCATGGGCATGGGTGTGGACCAAAGGGTCCAAAACCACCAAAAACAGCACCTTAATCAGCACCATCACCAACATCAACGCTGCCAGAACAAACACCTCCAACAACACCAACGACACCACCAACACTTATGGCATAGGATCCTACAGGCTACACCATGGCACAATGGACTACCAAAGCCCAAGGCACCAAAACTAGAATCAAATGTCTATTAGTTTCATGCCAACTTTAGTTTTCATACTTTCGTACAATGCAATATATTAGTAGTAGTAAGAGCTATGCTCAATTGCTGTACTCTTTGAGTTATTCTATGATATATTTGTTGGAAAATGGCTTTGAAAAACCTTTATTTTTTGTTAACTTTGAACATTAATTAAGGTGGGATTCAAGCGTTATTTTTAACGTTTCTTATTGGGGTCATGTTTAATGCCGCGTAGTGAATAACATCGTGTATTTGGTTAGTTAAAACCATTTTCGGATGAATGAGAATTCAACGCACATTTTCGAATTCGTGGATATGGCTTTAGGTAGGTTTTCTAACACATTTGTGAAATGCGCCTGTCCCACATTGGAAAAGCTTAAGGATTTATGTGGGTATATATATTCTAGCTTGGGATACTTGGAATACTTAGAATGGGCCACAAGGGGTACCCAAATTTGTGGAAAGGTGATGTTATGGATAAAGTGGGCTAGACCCATTGGACCCAAAACAATAAACATGCATGCCGCCATCTAAGCGGGCTGGAGTTGGGCTTGTTCAGTCCAATACTTACATTTTTAGGCCAAAAACATTTGTATTTTATTTATTTATTTTTAATTTTGGTTTCAAAATTCAAAATAAATTGGTCCAGATTTTTCCTTCACCCAAATAGATCCCAAACAGGTTTTCTACCTCTTGAAATTCAAACCAAACAGATCTATTTCTATTCAAATCTGGAATTTGTCTGAACAGGTTTTCTACCTGTTCGGAAAAGCCACCATTTCTCCTATAAATAGTCTGCCATCCAACAATTCATTTGCATAAAAAATTTCCAAAAACTCTTCATTTTCTTCTTCTGTTCATCCTCTTGTGCTCCTGCATCTATTTACCATTTAGTTTCTAGGAAAAGAAAGAGAAAGAGTTACAGCATTGTTTGGTTCGCAAGACTTGATTTTGTAGTGCTGCAAATCAAGTAGTAGTCGTTGCATCCTAGGAAGTAGACACCATTAAAACTCGAAACATCTGAGCGAGGGCGAAATCTACTTTAAGGTGATTATGTCCAACACAAGCCTCGACTTATAATTTCTGTAAGCATTTAATTCAGAATTTAATTTATATAATTATTTTCTAAATTATTTTATTTTGTTGTTTATTTTATTTAGACATTTAATTTACACACACATCCACTATGGGATTAACAATCTTAAAGTAGATTTCCGTTTTTTTTTTTTTTAATTTGTGTGTTAGACAGACAAATATTTTGTTGAGCAATGATACATTTCTCTAATTTGAGAGCTCTAATTGAGCTCTAATGAGGTGGCAGAGAATAAAAAAAATAAAAAATAAAACCAAGGCCAAAACATCACATCACAGTGGGGTCCACTCCTATTAGAGCTCATTAGAGCTTCTTTATTAGAGCTCCCAATCATTTTTCTATTTTGTTTCAGAAAATTAAATAGTAGTCATACACTGTTTAATTTCTTAAATAGTAGTAATATACTGTTTAATAATTTCTTTGATAAAATAGTAGTCATTTACTGTTTATCATTGAAATTTTGTTACAAAATATTATTTTGTATATTTTGTGTGTAAATTGTATTCTGTAAAAATTTGTGATTTGTTCATTAATTGTTTCGTCAGAAATATGGCTACTGAAACAAATAGTACTGAGATTGTTATTACTTCAACCCCCACACCTATTATACCAGTGATGACTCCCGCAATACCGGTAAATCATGGGGAGAAGCCAAAAAAATTCAATAGAAATGATTTTACATGATGGCAACAAAAAATGACGTTTTATCTTACGACATTGAATTTGGCTCGCTTCACTCATGAAAAAACTCCGGCATTGAACGAGGAAGAAACTGACTGGAAAGTGGTTGCCACAGTTGATGCATGGAAACATGGTGATTTTTTGTGTTGGAATTATATCCTCAATAGGTTGGACAATACACTGTACAATGTGTATAGTGTCAAAAGCACTGCAAAAGAAGTGTGAGAATCTCTAGATCATAAATATAAGACAGTGGATGTCGGAACAAAGAAATTTGTTGTCGGCCATTTTCTGGACTTTAAAATGATGGATTCCAAGATGGTTATTAGCCAGATTCAAAATCTCCAATTAATTCTCCATGACATATATATGGAAGGGATGGTTCTCAGTGAATCTTTCCAAGTAGTGGCAATGATTGAAAAATTGCCACCATCCTGGAAAGCATTCAAGAATTATCTAAAGCATAAGCACAAGGAGATGAAATTAGAGGAACGGATAGTGCGACTCAGAATTGAAGAGGACAATCGTGGTTCCGACAAGAAGTCAAGAAACCATGTCATGCAAGCTAAAGCAAATGTTATAGAACATGGACAAAGGTCAAAGTTCAACAGCAAGAAGTAGAAGCATGATGGCAATGGTCCCAAATAAGGATCCACTAGTAAGATCAACAAAGAGATCAACAACGGGTTCAACAAAATGTTCAAAGACAAGTATTTTGTGTGCGGCAAAGATGGACATTGTGCTAAGGATTGTCACGTTCGCAAGGACAGAGGGAATTCAAGCAAAAAGCCCGTACAAGCCAACATAGCCGAGGATTTTTATCTTTCTGATGGAGTGACAGACATCAATCTTACTGTAGTAGTCTCTGAAGCAAATTTGGTGGGCAATCCCAAGGAGTGGTGGGTGGATATTGAAGTGTGGGAGCTGAATATCGGTAAATGTAGGAAAGTCGAATGCATCTGAAGAAAATCAGGATATATATATTATATTCGGCTCCGTCTTGGACGATCCCGAAGCTGAATAGATTAATCGGCCATAGAACCAGTTGAACAAAAAAGCCGAGTAGGAATTGGCATACAACAGAAGGGTTGAATGAGCAATCATGCGATGGATTAAGAGCGGGCCCGACCCTAAGGCCCAAAAGCGAATATAAATAGAGGAACATCAACCAAAGAAAGGTATGTGAGAACAGACCCAAGAAACTAAAGACATATACTAACTTGTCCGTCAGAATTCTAATTTCGACACCCCCGACCGGAGTGTTAATCCCTTTTTCAGGTGGCAATTAGAGGATCAGGAACGTCCTTCAAGATCCAAGAGTATTTCCAAACCTACTTCTCCACAATTGGCGCCGTCTGTGGGAATACTCAAGCATATCCATGGCGAGTGTCACAGAAGATCCTCCGACAGTCGCTGACGAAACTACACCAAGAGACAACCTCACTCCAAGAAACATGCTAGGACCGGAGAATATCGCCACTCGACGTGCCTTGAACTTTGATTCAGTAGCTCAGACCTCACCTTCAACTTCAATGCATGAGACAATGCAGACGATTATGGATCAAGCAAAGCAAAATGAACAGCGGCTGGAGGACATGATGGCTGAGAACGAGCACCTATGCCAGGATTTGGCCTTGGAGGTAGCGAAATCCTAACAAGCCGCATGCCAAGACCAGGGTCAACCTTTGAGAAAGAAGGATGGTCGACGACGTCGACTTCAGAAACGCAATAATGACAGTGATTCAAACTCACCATCCCTGGAGCCCAGAAAGAAAGGACACGTTGATGTATCCAGCTCATCTGAAGGAAGTCCATATGTACGGCATAAATGAGGGAGAAGCGATGATTCGAATGAGGAAGATAAACATGACTCTTTCGTGCGAGAAATTGCAAGGGCTGTGCTACCCAAAAATTTCAAGGCACCGTCGTTCACCCTTTACGACGGAAAATCGGACCCCACTGATCACATTCGTCATTATAAGCAAGCGATGACGCTCCATGTTGATGACGAAGCCCTCATGTGTCGAATATTTCTAAGTAGTCTAGGACCACTGGCCGTGAGGTGGTACTATAAATTGGAGCCGGCATCGATTAAGAGCTTCCACAAACTCCAAAAGTCATTCAGGGCGAGATTCATCACTAATGAGGTCCAGCCGAAGCAAGCTGATTCTCACTGGGCCATGCAAATTAAACCAGAAGAAACTCTTCGCGAATACTCGGCCCGCTATTGGGAGTGCTTTAATCTGGTAGATGATGCTTGCAATGACTCCATGGCCATCACCGCCTTTAAGATGAGATTGCATCCTGATAGCCCCTTCCGCAGTTCATTAACCAGACGGCCCCCCAAAACTGTCTGGGCGTTAATGAAGAAGGTCGAAGAATACTGCAAAGTGGATGATGATGCCCTGCGGGTCAAAGTCGGACGTAAAGCCATTGAGATGGCTACGTCGAGAATTGTTCAGCCGATTAGCACCGTGCCATAAAAAAGCCCCGAGCGGCGGAATAAACCTAAACGAGACCAAAAGGCATGACTCGCGCCGATCAAACGACCAATGTTCACATCAAGCTAATGAACAGTATCAAGTGGATAGCAGGAGCACAAGACACTCAGGCAAGAAATACACAGAGCTAACAGAGCCGATCAATAAGATTCTGTCAAAAGTTCAACACCTTCTATTCTTCAAATGGCCGCCCAAGATGACGGGACCTCTTGATCCGAGAAGACAGGATAAATGGTGTGAGTATCATAAAGACTACGATCACAACACCGATAGTTGTTATGCATTAAAAGATCACCTGGAAGAATCGGTGCAAGACAGCCGTCTTACGCAACACGTCCGAAAGAACAATTCAACAAATACATTAGCTTTACGGCCGGAGTCACCTCTTCTTGGTGTAATTCATGTGATATATAGCTTGCCGGTGTCATTAGAGGTGCATACAATTTGGTTGCAGTCTAGCCCCCATAGCCCAATAACGCCAGCAAAATGGCCCCATGACACTGGAAGGATTAGTTTCGATGATAATGATTTAGTTGGAGTAACCCACCCCCACACTGATCCCCTCGTCATCGAGCTATGCGTAAATAGATTCACCATTGAACGTGTTCTCATTGACCAGGGTAGTACTTCGGAAATAATGTATTACAAAACTTTCGTCAAACTTGGCTTTACCGACTCGGACCTATCTCCGGCTGATTACCCATTATTCGGCTTCAATGCTAACCCGGAGTATCTTTTGGGCAAAATCACACTTCTAGTATAGGCCGGCACCAGATCAATAGATGTAGAATTTTTGGTTATCAAGCTTCCTTCGCCGTATAATCTCATCATGGACAGAACTTGGTTACATACGATGCAAGCCATGTTGAGCACTTACCACCAACTACTTCGTTTTCCGACTGAATACGGTATCGAACAAATTCGCGGCTCTCAGAAATCGGCACAGGCGTGCTATCTTCTAGTTGCAAAGAGACCAAGGGAGCAGGAAATGCGTTCAATTGAGGTACTGGATAGGGAGAGCCTCGAAGACATTGGGAGGATCCCAAGTGAAAATGCAACCGAAGCCCTGCATCGGGTCAAAATTGACGAAAGTCCTGACAAGTTCTTCATGATCGGGGCTTCCTTGGATAAAGTTGAAAGGCAGGAGTTAGTATCCTTCTTACTCAGCAATATTGATATGTTTGCATGGTCCCCATACGAGATGCCAGGAGTGGATCCATCAGTGACCCAACACCGCTTAAACGTTCATCCGAAATGTAAGCCAATTATTCAGAGAAGTCGGCGGTCAGCCACGGAGCATACTTCGGCCGTTGTTGAAGAAGTAGATTGGTTACTTGATGCCGGGGCAGTTCGTGAAGTAACCTATCCTACATGGTTGTCCAATACTGTGGTCGTAAAGAAAAAGAATGGCTCTTGGCGTATTTGTGTGGATTTCATAGACTTAAACAAAGCTTGTCCCAAGGATTGTTTTCCCCTGCCCAGAATAGACCAACTTGTAGATGAAACGGCATATCATCAATGCATGAGCTTCTTGGATGCCTACAAGGGCTATCATCAAATTGCCATGCATCCGGAGGATCAAGAAAAAACCGCATTCCTCACCCCAAAAGGAACCTATTACTACAAGGTCATGCCTTTTGGGCTAAAGAATGCGAGGGCAACTTATCAAAGACTAGTGACTGCCATGTTCAAGAAACAACTCAACCGTACCATGGAAGTATACATCGACGATATGATGGTCAAATCTAAGGAAAAGCACTCCCATCTAGCCGATTTGTCAGAGACATTCGGCGTCCTTCGAAAGTACAAGATGAAATTGAACGCTTCTAAGTGTGCATTCAACATCGGATCAGGCAAATTCCTTGGCTACATCATTAACCACTGCGGAATCAAAGCCAATCCGAGGCAAATCACGGCAATTCTAGAGCTTGGATCCCCTCGGTCAGTCAAAGAGGTTTAGAAGCTGATGGGAATGGCCGCCGCGCTCAACAAGTTTATCAGCCATTCCACAGATCGCTGCCGACAATTCTTTCACACACTTCGGCAAGACAGAGCATTTGATTGGACCCCCAAGTGCCAGACCACTTTGGATGGCTTGAAGTCTTATCTCAGATCAGTACCACTCTTGGCGACACCTGCGACAGGGGATCCGCTCATTTTGTATCTGGCAGTATCCGTGTCACGACCCAAACCCGCCCCTATGGGTTTAGCACCGTAACCGGCCAGTAATCCGAGATTACCGAAGGCCTACTTAACAGTAAGACAGTAATACAGAGTACAGGGGCATGGCGGAAGCCAATACAGTAAATAAACAATGTCCAATGAGCTGTAATGGTCTGTATGCAAAAAGATTTTTCATACATATATATATACACAGTACAGAACAGTATGCACAATATCTACAACCATTCAGATCAGGGACTAAATCCCTATTAAACAGTACAGTGCAGTGCTATCAGTCTATACAGTTATACAAAACAGACACAGGAACAGACAGGGGAAATTAAAGCACTCCTAAGCCATAGCTTGGCAAGCTCGGAACCTCGTGGTGAGGCACAGTAGTTGGCTTGACAAAACTAGAGTTTACCCCGACGCTCCTAGCCGCGGTCTGGTGCCTGTACACCTACATATATATATATATATATATATATGAGCAGTGAGCTAAAGCCCAATGAATAACATAATGCGTAAAGAGGTTAAGAATGAATGTCCTTACAGTAATGAAAACAGTTCATTAATTCAGTATATCAGTTGTTCAGTCAGTACAGTCATATGTTGGTACATCCATTAGCATAACAGTACAGTAAACAGTAGGTCTTAAAGACCGAACAGTCAGTGATGGCCATCAATCAGTAAACAGTAGTGGTTCCAACGAGGGAACCGACAGAGATCTCTATAACAGTAACAGTAAACAGTAATTGCTAAGGATGCCACAATACAGTTCAGAATATAGGACATATATTCATTCAATTAACAGTATCAGTTCAGAAAACAGTACAGTTCAATTGTTCAGAAGATAATCATTTTTGAACATATCTTTACACAGTTGTTACTCATAGAGTTCTGGGCTACAGTAAAGCTAGAGCGCGTCTCCAGTCGCCAACCCTACACAGTTTACAGGACGAACACACACTAAGCTACACAGTTGGGAAAGATAATAACTTAATCCCTAATTGCCTCGGTGTGTTCTACATCTATATCCTCATTAAGATGTCTTAAACTAGGCCTAAGAATGCCTAGGATGGGATAAGGATGCAAAGATGCATTCAGAAAACATTTTCAGAATTTCAGAAAAACAGAGGTCCCGCTCGAGCGTAGGTTACGCCACTCGAGCGGACATGCAGACAACGGTTCCCGCTCGAGCTTCACTTCTCACGCTCGAGCGGACATGCAAAACAGTCAAAAGTACTGGATGCTCAAAAATCACGCTCGATAGGCGCTCGACACCCGCTCGAGCGTAAGACACAAGGTCCCGCTCGAGCGTCAATTATTCCGCTCGAGCGGACTTCAAAACAGTGCAAAGTACTAGAAGCACGAATTTCCCGCTCGAGCGGGAGCTCAAAATCTGGAATTTCCAGATTGGAACTTCCAAGCTCAAAACAAGTTCCAATGTATCAAAATCAATCCTCTAGGGCTAATTTTCCAGAAAACTCTTCAAACTCATAGTTCAACATGATTCAGAGCTCAACTGTAAAATCAAAGCCCCAAAGGAAGATCAATTTAACATGATTTCAAACAATATTTCAAGAACATGGTGAATGTGTAACATGCAGAGTTTAAATCAATTCAAGGCTTCATTTTCATGCTCTAATGAGTCAATATCTTCAAAGACAATATGAAATCATGGACTTAACATAATTATGAGCATCATGTAACATTTTGCCACGAAAACAACTTAAAACTCAACAATCCAAAATGCATGCATGAATGAAGCTATAATTCAACACTATAAGACCAATTCAAGCCTTAGATCACTAAAGACCCATTAATCATGCAAGAATAAACTCAAATACACAATGAAGAAGGTCAATGATCTACCTTAGGTCTTCAATGTAAGATACACAAGCTCAATTTGCAATCTACACTTCAATTCCTTCAAGTTTCTAAGCAAAACAACAAGGACAATTCAACTCTCTCACTTTCTCTCTCTCTAATTCGGTGGTGGTGAAGAAATGAGCTGATGAAATGTTTTGTTTACATGTATAAGAAGGCTCAGGTATGTTGGCTAAGTGGCTCACTTAGTGGCTTTATGGTAAATAAGACCAATTATGCAATTTAGCTTATTTTAATCTAATTTAATCATACTAAACCACTTTTCAGATAATTACACCATAAAATCACATAAAATCTAATTAACACAGAACATCAATCAATTTCAGATTCGGCCGCCGATAAGACCTTCAATTTACAATTTAAACGTAAAACATGAACAGATCAATTAACAACCAACAGATAGACAATGCATTTAAACAGATATAGTCAATCAATCAGTTTCAGATTTCGGTCAGTCAGTTCAGTATTTCAATCAATTCAATTATCAATCATAATCAGTCTTAGTTTAACGGTAATCGGTAATCAATCGGTAAACAGTGGTGAGGGTTGTTACAATCCGACCGGGCGGTCAGCGTCGTACTGTTAAGAGAAGAACTTGGAGAGCAGCGACCAGTTTACTATGTAAGCAAAGCTATGGCCAACGCCGAAACGCGCTACCTTCAATTAGAAAAGCTTATCCTTACTCTCGTCATGGCTGCAAGAAAACTGATGCACTATGTTCAGGGGCATACCATTGGGGTATCAACGGAATATCCCCTCCAGTCAGCGCTCCACAGCGTGGAAGCGTCGGGGCGCATTTCAAAATGGGCTCTCGAACTCGGCCAGTATGATATACAGTTTTTACCCAGAACTTCCATCAAAGGGCAAGTGCTTGCCGACTTTGTAGCAGAATTCACAGGATCCCTCACCAACGTTAAGTCTGATCAAGTGCAAACTAAGCCCAATTGGAGAATGTATGTTGGCGACGTTTGGCAGATGTATTGTGATGGGTCATCCAACCAACGTGGCAGTGGGGCTGGCGTAGTAATCATGACCCCTGAAGGGGCAATAATCGAACAGGTCGTCAAACCAGGCTTCGATGCATCGAACAATGAGGTCGAATACGAAGCACTATTAACCAGCCAACGGAGTGCAATTCACCTCGGTGCGCGGCGTCTGCTTGTTTTCTGTGACTCAAAACTAGTAATCAACCAGTTGAAAAGGGAATATGCAACCAAAAATGACCGCATGGCAGCCTATATGAAAACAGCGAATTCTTTGCTCGCGAAATTTGATCACCACGAACTAAATCAGATAACCTGGGATCAGAACACACTTGTAGATGTCCTGGCTTGCTTGGCCTCTGCCATCAACTCAGAAATTAAGTGGAAAATTGAAGTAGGGTTCGTTCCTTAGCCGAGCATTGCCTCTTCAGAATCAGTTTAGATCAACGTTATCGAATTGGGTCCAAGTTAGATGGACCCTATCGCTGCATTCCTATCTTCAGAGCAGCTCCCGATGGATAAGAAAGAAGCACACAAACTATGAAACAAAGCCCTTCGATACTACTTGGATCCGCAGGGGAAGCTCTGCAAAAAACTCTCTCTGGGCCGTACTTAGAAACCCAGATAAAGTCGAGGAACTTTTGTCTGAAATACATGAAGGCAGTTGTGGTGCCCATTTGGGCGAACGTTCTCTGGCCCATCGAGCAATAACACAAGGGTACTACTGGCCGACCATGCGAACCGATGCTGAGTGTTATGTCAAGAAATGTGAGCAATGCTAGAAGTTTTCCTCCTTAACTCATCTGTCTGCCGAGGAGTTAAACTCTATCACCAGTCGTTGGTCGTTTGCTCAATGGGGGCTTGATATCATTGGACCATTACCACGGGCCCCAAGCAACAGGCGATTCTTAATTGTTGCGACGAATTATTTCACAAAATGGGTTTAAGCGGAGGCACTAACACATATTCGAGATTCCGACGTTAAGTGTTTTGTATGGAAAAACATCATAATGCGATTCGGCATACCACGAGCACTTGTTTCAGACAATAGTATCCAATTTGATTGTGGCGTGTATTAAGAATTGTGCAACACTTATGGTATCCGGCCCTACGTTTCCTCGTCGGCTTACCCCTAAAGCAACGGTTAAGCGGAGGCCACCAACAAGGTTATTTTGGATGGCATCAAGAAAAGGCTGGAGAAAGCTAAAGGTAGATGGGTCGAAGAGTTGCCCAGCGTGCTGTGGGCTCATCGCACTACTCCAAGGCAATCCACTAGGGAAACGCCGTTTGCTCTGTGCTTCGGAACCCAGGAAATCATCCCCCTGGAGATCGGCCTTCCAACCTTGAAATCGAAGGTTTTTGACATGGGCCGAAATAACATGATGTTGGCCTTGGACTTGACTCTAATTAAAGAACGCCGAGACCGTGCCATTGCTTCCATGGCACAGTACCAGCAACAGCTCGCTAAATTGTATAATCAACGTGTTCAGTTACGCCGTTATACGCCACGAGAATTGGTCCTCAAGAAAGTGCTTCCCGCTGCTAGGAATCCCCCTGACGAAAAATTAGGTCCTAACTAGGACGACCCCTATGAGATTGACTCAATCGCAGGGAAAGGGGCATATCGGCTCAAAGACATGGATGAAAGAAGTTTGCCGTGTCCTGGGAATTCCATACACTAGCGTAAATTTTATCATTAAGTTAACTTGTACTACATGATAGATTGTTTTGAATTTACGCCGCGTACAACTTTCTTTTTGCAATACAATGTTTTCTCTCTTGCCCAATGAGTTATGGTTGTGTCAAAAAGCCTCTGAATTCAGAGCGCCCTTCGTGAAAATCACGATTGGCCAACATCAAAAGCCTTCGAATTTGGAACGCCCTTCGTGAACGACACGTTTAGGCAGAATAAGCCTCCGAATTCGGAGCGCCCTTCGTGAACGACACGTTTGGGCCGAATAAGCCTCCGAATTCGGAGCACCCTTTGTGAATGACACGTTTAGGCAGAATAAGCCTCCGAATTCGGAGCGCCCTTCGTGAACGACACGTTTGGGCAGAATAAGCCTTCGAATTCGGAGCGCCCTTCGTAAACAACACGTTTGGGCCGAATAAGCCTCCAAATTCGAAGCGCCCTTTGTGGAAATCACGATTGGCCAACATCAAAAGCCTCCAAATTCGGAGCGCCCTTCGTAAATGACACGTTTAGGCCGAATAAGCCTCCGAATTCAGAGCACCCTTCGTGAACGACACGTTTGGGCAGAATAAGCCTCCGAATTCGAAGTGCCCTTCATGAATAACACACGTTTGTGCCGAATAAGCCTTCGAATTCGGAGCGCCCTTCATGGAAATCATGATTGGCCAATATCAAAAGCCTCTGAATTCAGAGCGCCCTTCGTGAACGACACGTTTGGGCAGAATAAGCCTCCGAATTCGGAGCACCATTTGTAGATACGTTTGGGCCGAATAGGCCTCCGAATTTGGACCGCCCTTCATGAAAATCACGATTGGCCAACATCAAAAGCCTCCGAATTCAAAGCGCCCTTCGTAAACGACACGTTTGGACCGAATAAGCCTCTGAATTCAGAGCGCCCTTTGTGAACGACACGTTTGGGCCGAATAAGCCTCCAATTTGGAGCGCCTTTCATGGAAATCGTGATTGGCCAACACAAAAAGCCTCTGAATTCGGAGCGCCCTTCGTGAACGACATGTTTGGGCCGAATAAGCCTTCGAATTTGGAGCGCCCTTCGTAGAAATCACGATTGGCCAACATCGAAAGCCTCCGAACTTGGAGCGCCTTTCGTGAACGACACGTTTGGGCTGAATAAGCCTCTGAATTTGGAGCGCCCTTCGTGGAAATCAAGATTGGCCCACACAAAAAGCCTCCAAATTCGAAGCGCCCTTCATGGAAATTGTGATTGGCCAACACAAAAAGCCTCTGAATTCGGAGCCCTATCTGTGAATGACATGTTTGGGCTAAATAAGCCTCCGAATTTGGAGCGCCCTTCATAGAAATCATGATTGGCCAACACAAAAAGAATCTGAATTCGGAGCCCTATTCGTGAATGACACGATTGGGCCAAATAAGCCTCCGAATTCGGAGCTCCTTTCATGGATATTGTGATTGACAAGTGCAAACGCGATTGATGTAAAGTAGTAGACATAACTTAATCTACAAGCATTGATCGAAATAATATATAAACATTTAGAATAAAATGTTTTATTCAATAGATCATGAGTACATGCTTTAGATAAAAACGGAACAATTTACATCAAAATTATTCGGTTCCGTCCTCGTCATCAGTTTTGTCCGCATCAAAAGCGTCAAACGGAAAAGTATAATTTTGATACAAGGGTGATGCCAGATTAACGCCCGTGGCCTGGAGAGCCTAGATCCATCCATGTTTAAATCCACGATTTTCACGTCGACAAACTTTCTCCACTAGTTTTTCCTTCATCTTCTCTATTCCAATTTTTCGGCCGTCATGGAAGCCTTTTTCATAGGACCTGGCCTTCATAGCTTCAATTGCGAACATACTCACCATTTCTCAGTCGGCAATTGCATGATCCAAAATTCACCGGTTTACTCGTTCCGCAACAATCGGATTCATTTGACTCGCCGAATAAGTCTCAGAGGTTTTAGCTTTCTTTAGCTCATTTTTGGCCTTCTCTACGAGGGCTTGCAAGCTCTGAATGCGAGCATCATTTTGCTCTATCTCTCTTCGCGCGCCATGAAGACGTATGCCGATTTCATAGGAGGTATACAAACCCTAAACTGCTCCATGGACGCCCTCCCGAAAAACTTCATAATCAGCCCGGCTAACCATGGACTGCTGAACTTCTGGCAGAAAAATCTGTCGAGCGAACTCAATTGCTACATTTGGGTCGCGGATAATCAAATTCGCTTCCGTCATCGGTTTGTTCCCAACGAAAACCGAAAAACTCAACGGGCGTGGTGTCACACTGATTTCTCCTCTCGAGCGAGGGGAGTTACCTCGTTGCTATTTTTCTTTTCTGGGTGACCTACTTCGACGACGTGGAGAATGGTGCTTCTTACGCTTCCTCGACGTCCTACTCCACGTGCGCGTAGGCTCGCCACCTCAATTTATCTCTACGTCTAGTTCTGCCAGTGTCCTACCTTCCCCTCTGCTGTTGAAGAATAGTCTTCTTGCCATCTACAGTCGTCCACACTGCTTTTTTTCTCTCCCAATTTGTTGGATTTGAACGCAACAATGGCACCTTCGCGCACGCAGCCCCCACCCCATTTATTCATTACGAGTGCAGCACTCCCAAGGCGATCTCATCAATGCTCGCTTTCAAGGCCTTGCGCCGATAAGTTAATGTGCCCAGCCACTCCATGAACCGCCGGTATTTGGCATTCCAGTTCATTAATTAGTTGGGGCAAGGGCAGATTCGTTAATCTAATCAACTAAATTTCAAAGCCTTGCATCGATAAGTTCATGTGCCCCATCTAATCCATGAACCACCGATATTCGGCATTCCAGTTCACTTATTAACCGGGGCAAGGGCAGATTCGTTAATCTAATCGGCTAAATTTCAAGGCCATGTGCCGATAAGTTAATGTGCCCCAGTCACTCCATGAACCGCTGGCATTCGGCATTCCAGTTCATTCATTAGCCGGGGCAATGACAGATTCGTTAATCTAATCGGCTAAATCTCAAGGCCTTGCGCCGATAAGTTAATGTGCCCCAGCCACTCCATGAACTGCCGGTATTCGGCATTCCAGTTCATTTATTAGCTGGGGCAAGGACTGTAATAACCCCAACCTCTGATTAATGTTAATCCATATTTAATTATGCCTAATTAGTAATTAAGGTGAAATTTTGAATTAATTTACATGTGTGTTGCATTATTTTTGTGTCTCTATCTGTTCGGTGTAGAAAGATGTGTTCATGTTTTAGTTTCGATTTGCGAATTGAAAGCCTTATCGGCGTCCGAATCAGAAATTGACTTGATTTATGTGCTAATTAGGATTTATGGAATTTTATGGTAGGTCTAATTAAAATTCGGTTCGGAACGATTAAATTTGATTAAAATAATGCCATTTGTTTATTTTTGAGCAATTACCACTTATTAGTCTAATTGAACCCCACTCACCTCTTTTATTCCTTTTTGATCACATTTGAGCTTTGAGAGGAAGAAAACGTGAGGGAGAGTGAGAGAAGGGAGAATTGGTGTAGAGCTTGAAGATTGAATTCACAAGGAGGGAAATTGCTAGGAAAACTTGAAAGATCACTCAAGACCATCTCTAGCATAAGAAATTGAGATCCCTAGGTAAGAATGTTAATCTCTAGCCTTGAAGTTTAGTTGATTAGAACATGAAATTAATGGTGTTAGGGGATTGGCATAGGAATTGAGCTACAAGAGTGGAATTAAGGGTGAATTCATGCATGCATGTGCATTTCTTCACATTTTAAGCATAATTTCAAAGGTTTCTTTCATGCATGTATTAACCTCACTTACATTTTGGTCATTCAGTATGTTTTCCTTTAAATTACCAAGTTTGATCATGTTTTGAGGAGGATGAATACAAGAGAGTTTATGTATGTTATGTTTTTAAATTGATTTTTGAGTTTAAAGTTGATTTTTGCACAATTGGTATCTTTTCGGCGATGATTTCTTGAAATGATGCTTTAAACATGTTGTTTTATGAGCCTTTAAGTGTTTTCCAAAGTTTGAGGCCCAGAAATTTGAGTTTGATGCATTTGAGGTCGAATTTGAGCTTGGTGATCAAATCTCAAAATTCCAGAAATTTGATCCACGCTTGAGCGTGGGACTTTACGCTCGAGCGTGCACTCTGAGTACATGCACTCCGCTCGAGCGTCGATATTTACGCTCGAGCGTGAAATGCATATACCCAGAAGTTTGTGTGTTTTGCAGTCCGCTCGAGCGGGGGAATCCACGCTCGAGCGAAGGTCTGAGTCTCACATTTGAGCGTAGGTCGAGCGCCCGTCGAGCGTGAAAAACTTACATCCAGTACTTTTGTCGAGGTTTACAGTCCGCTCGAGCGGGGAAGTCCACGCTTGAGCGAAGCTTCATTATTTGCATGTCCGTTCGAGCGGGGAAAGCCACGCTCGAGCGTGGACCTTATTTTCAGCAAGTTTCAAGAAATATTTTCCAATACATTCTTGCATCCTCATTCCATCCTAGGCATTCCTAGGCCATGTTTAAGGTTTCATAATGAGGATTAAAGGTTAGAAACACACTAAGAGCCATCGAAGTAAGTTATATACATTTAGAACGTGTGTTTCAAGTGTGTATCTGTTATGTGTTATGTAGGTCACGTGCCGTGTACCGTTTGACCAATTTGCTCCATCTATCTGTCTCAAGGCCAACTGTGAGTAATAACGTAGTAAAGTTATGTTCAACTGTATTTATTTTCTATGTGATAAATAAGATCTGTTTTCTAAAGTGCTATGTCCTGTACAATGAATAACTGTCCAATTTCTTATATGTATTCGTGACATCCTTAGCATCATGTGATATCTGTTGGCTGTTACCCGGTATCGGAGGTTCCTTTATGGAACTTAATCTATCTGCACTCTGCTACCCATACCGGAGGCCCCGTCATGGGGGCTCAGCGCATTTATTCTCTGTTACCCGGATCCGGAGGTTCCTTTATGGAACTGGTTATTCGTAACCCTCACGTGTCTGCCTTTGTTCTGTATCTGCTCTGTTAATGCTAATGGATGTATCACGTAAACTTAAGTACACCTCATGATTTCTGTATACGATCTGGACAAATTATGATTTTGATATGAAACTGAATTATGATTTCTGAATCTGTACAGACTCATTCATTGAAAACCCTTTACTCTGTTATTGTTCACTGAGCTTTCGCTCACAATTTATATTATGTTTGTAGGTGAGCCGGCGCGTGATCAAGGCCAGAGTTGACGGCCTTCACTTCTGTTTTTATCAGCCAACCGTTGTGCCTCCCGAGGAGGTTCCGATCAAAGTCTAGCTACATCGCTATTTTTGTGCTCATGTTAGTCTCGGTCTGTTTTGTACAGTTGGGTCCTGGATATTACACTTATGTAAATGTTTTGTAAATATTGATATCCTTCGACCGACATGCTTATGTATATATATATAAATTTTGAAATCTTCTATCCCATGTATGCTATCACAGCTCATTGGACCATGTCTATTTTGTATAATTGCTTCTGCAGCTCCTTATTATATGCTTATCTGTTAAGAGGCCTTTGGTAATACACGGATTACTGGCTGGTTACGATGCTAAACCTACAGGGGCGGGTTTGGGTCGTGACAAGGACAGATTCGTTAATCTAATCGGCTAAATTTCAAGGCCTTGTGCCGATAAGTTAATGTGCTCCAGCCACTCCATGAACAGCCGGTATTTGGCGTTCTAGTTGATTCATTAGCGGGGGCAAGGGCAGATTCGTTAATCTAATCGGCTAAATTTCAAGGCCTTGCGCTGATAAGTTAATGTGCCCCAGCCACTCCGTGAACCACTGGTATTCGGTATTCCAGTTCATTCATTAGCGAGGGCAAGGACAGATTCGTTAATCTAATTGGCTAAATTTCAAGGCCTTGCGCCGATAAGTTAATATGCCCCAGCCACTCCATGAGCTGCCGGTATTCGGCATTCCAGTTCATTCATTAACTAGGACAAAGGTAGATTCATTAATTTATTCGGCTAAATTGCAAAGATACGCAATTATTTTATCGGATGTTTAATTTACTCATCCTATGATCTTACATCCTACTAGATTGTTAACTAGCACATGAAGCAGGCATAAAAGCAAAGGAAATTTTCCTTAATAAATTGAGTACAGATAGTAGTCATTTTACACATGAAAATTACCCTACATTTAACTTCTAACCGAAGTAAATAAACAAAAATCTACTAACAAAAATCTACAAAAACTATTCATGGAAGATGCCTAACAAAAATCAAAATATCACCCTAGTCAATCTTCAAGGTTAGACTCCAGCGGCTCAATGTCCACCTGCTCGTATGGAATCGACTGCGCCAATGTCACATTAGCGGTAGTGAAGGCTTTGAGCCAGCCGTGTTTGACTCCACTATGCGCGGTCGTTTATCGGTTAGGTTTTCCTCAGAGTCGGCTTCGCGCTTGGCGGGATGCTTTTCCCCCATTTGCTCGGCCTCCTGATCCCCCTATTCAACAATTTGCTCCGTTTTGACCGTTTCAATCTAAGTCGTTTCTTCCACAGTAACAGGCAGAGAAGACTCAGTAACGGCAACAGGGGGAGGTTCAGATTGGTTGGTCTCGGCTCTCCTTCGGGCGGCCATCCTTTCGGCATTTTTCCTCTTGGCCAGCTGCGTGAGCGACTCCCTAGCCATGTTCTCAGGATATGCGCCGGGAAGGTCCCCTAAGTCGATAAAAATATCTTCAAAGGAGACGTCCACTCGGCCTAAAGTGGATGAAGGGTTGGATGGATTAAGGCCGGCTTCCTCAACAGCCAAGTTTAGAGCCTCGTCAACTTCTTCAGCTTCCAAGGTGGACTGATTTGGCTGATCGTCAACTTCTTTGGCTACTTGTTCTTCCAACTGCTCCGAATCAGAAGCTTCGAAACCAATCTGCCTGAGGTTTTTGAAGTTGGGGAAGATAAGGGCCGTGAGTTGCTATTCGCCCCTTGGAATCGGAATGTTATCTGTGGCCGAAAACATAGAGTAAGTTGACTCGTATCTCAGAAGTATGTGGGTCGCCCTCCTTTGCTTCTGGAGGTTTGGACGGCCAAAGAACTGGAGTGCGGTTTTGATTTCTGCAAGTACAGCGTCGTCGGCCGAAACCAGAACTTTCTTCAAATTGTTGCCTGTATAAATAAAATGATAAGTGCATGGAAGGAAAGCCGGGTAAATATATAGCAAATACACATGAGGAACTATACGGCCACCTGGTTCGCCTTTTCGTCTAGGCACAGGATTTAGGCGATCTTCACCCTCGCCGAATTCCCAATTGCCTCGGACAACGACCATGACATCGTCAACACGCTTGCCAGAGCTGGCAAGCATAGTCACCAAATAATGGTCGGTGTCCTTAGCCCTGAGAAAGTAGTGCCCCTGTCGGCCAGAAAATTTGGCCAAGGCATAACAATGCCGAATAGCGGGGACACCAAGATTGATCTTAAGGCGTCGGTTCAACTCTACAATTCCCATTATGATTCGGTAAAAATTTACATTAGGTTGGGAAGGGATTAGACCCCAGTGGCGAAAAACGGCCCTTAAAAATGGGTGAAGGGGGAAACGAACTCCACCCTCAGCAATTGATAGGAGAGGAAAGATAATTGTATCCTCATCAGTCTTCTCCATATCAATTGTGCTCGCTGCCACGAGTGACAGATGGACGTTGTTAGGAATGGAAAAATGGCATCGAAAACTAAAAACTCGATCTGCAGAAAGAAGGGCTTTCAAATGTTTTGTCATCCTAGCCAGTTTATGGAGTATGCTAAACTAAAAACAAACAAGGAAATGGGATTCGAAATGGAGGAGAAGAGAACTTACAAGAAGCAGAGAAGACCATGAGAAACATGAGGAAGTTGTAGAGGTCGCGAAATGAAGGAGGTATACTGAAAGGCAAACCAGAAGCTTTGCGTATTCAAAAAACATATATTTGAAGGGACAACATAGATTCAAATCACATTAAATGAAGGAGGCGTACGAAGGGGCGGGAAATTGTAATGATGCCTAAAAAGCGTATGCGTTCTGACACTTGTGTTGGAATGAGGTTAACCACCATATTTTTTGACTTTTCAAGTTTGAAACCAAACACGCCGACTAACTGGTGTTAGTAGGATGTTTGGAGGGCAATTGTGGAAGCTAAATATCGGTACATGTAGGAAAACCGAATGCATCTGAAGAAAATCAGGATATATATATTATACTCGGCTTCGTCTTGGACGATCTCGAAGCCGAATAGATTAATCGGGCATAGAACAAGTTGAACAAAAAGCCAAGTAGGAATTGGCACATGACAGAAGGGTCGAATGAGCAATCATGTGATGGATTAAGAGCGGGCCCAACCCTAAGGCCCAAAAGCGAATATAAATAGAGGACCATCAACCAAAGAAAGGTATATGAGAATAGACCTAAGAAACTTAAGACACAAGTAAACAAAAGACATATACTAACTTGTCCGTCGGAGTGCTAATTCCGGCACCCCCGACCGGAGTGTTAATCCCTTTTTCAGGTGGCAATCAGAGGATCAAGAACGTCCTTTAGGATCCAAGAGTATTTCCAAACCTACTTCTCCACATGAAGCAACCCGCCATATCTGTACAGATAAAAAGATGCTCACAACGTACAAAGTGGTGGAAAGTAGAGAACAATTTTTTATGAGAAACTCCTCCACTTCAACTGTGGAAGGACAAGGAAAGATTGTGCTGAAAATGACATCGGGGAAAGAAATCTCTCTGAACAATGTACTCCATGTGCCGGAGATTCGCTAGAATTTTATGTCTAGGTCATTGTTAATCAAGAATGGGTTTAAATTAGTTTTTGAATCTGACAAGGTTGTACTCTCCAAGAGTGGAATGTATGTGAGGCGAGATATATGAGTGATGGGCTTTTTAAGCTCAATGTACTAGCTGTTGTACCAAAATTGGCTTTTAACAATAATAACACATCTTCTATTTATATTGTTGAATCTTCTTTTTTATGGCATGGTAGATTAAGACATGTTATGTCACGACCCAAACCCGGTACCCAAAGGCTCAGCGTCGTAACAAGATAAAAATAAAATAATTCAGATAATTCTGTAGTCACAGCGCAAGCGGATAAATTAAATAAATTAAAATAAATAACTGGGTACCAACTGTTTATTTAAAAGGTAATAAAACATAGTCATTTGAGCTTCACTGTATTACAAGAGTTTAATAATAAAAGATAGAAAACAAAATAACATAGCGATTCATTTTCCATCTTAATCCCGCTAAACCTCGTCACCTGAAAGGGGTAACAGCTATAAGCACATAGTAGAGTGAGAAATATTATACTATGAGGGGCACAAATTGGCCGTGGATATTTATTTAAGCTAAAACATTATAAATTGAGTTGAGTTGAATACATAAATTAATTAAGTGCCAGAAACTGAAATAATCACTATAACCACGGTACATCACTAAGTGACAAGCACTACACTGGTCAATGGATCCACGACAAATACTGGACCACAGAGTGGTCAATCACTAAGCCAATGGTTATTTAAGTCCCCCAAGGCGTGGGACTCCCGTGGTGGTGTTCACAAAACATATTTTCATATAGGTCATAGCCAAATATTCTTTAAAAGCAAAACAAACATATCCATGGGTTTCACCTTCACAAATAGAGTTCATAAAACAATTCACGTAACTGTAATCTTTATAAAACATAACTTTTATTAATATACTAATAAAACATAGCTTTTGTAAAATAAATTTTGGTAAGTCAAAACATAAGTAAAATACATTTTGATAACTCAAAGTATAATATAACTCACCTCTAATATAAATTAATCCCTATTTTCCTCGCACTTCAGAGCCTCACTCACTCCTTTCGCTCACCTTGCCCTGTGCTTCAAGAACGAATTTCCTTCCCCATTTATACCTACACCAAGTGTGAGCCCCAAGCAATAGTTCCATACGTGGCACCCATTCTTAATCCCTCTTTGATTACCTCCTTTTACTTTGACCATTTACTTTGACCCTTATCTTTGTTCAAGGGTCTTATCTCCTTTCCTTTTTTCTTTTTCTTTTTCTTTTTTTTTTTTCTCTTATCATGTACCAATCAAGGTTTTTAAGAATTAAATTACAAGTTTAAAGGGTTACTATCCTCTTTAATAATTTACAATGATTCCTAAAATTATATAAGACCATAAGTTAGGTTCACGTCTAAAAACATCACTACCCACTATAAATCACCACTTATTACTTATTAAAATATTTAATGTATAGTGTTTCACGACGTATTTTTTTAACCATAAAATTTCCAATTTCCTAAATTATGCATTTATTTATTATCATTTATTTATTATGATTATTATTATCACTACATGTATATATATATATATACTTATTTATTATTATTATTATTATTATTGTTAGTATTATTCTTATTATTTATTTATTTATTTATTTATTTTATCGAAATGTTAAATTTAAAACATTCAGGTGTCACATGTTAATTTTAATTTTTTACATAAACTTGTTTCTTTAGAATGTTTGCCAAACTTAGAGTCTGATCCTAATCATAAATGTGAGATTTGTGTTGAGGCAAAACTCACTAAGACATCATTTAATAAAGTAGAAAAAAGTACTGAACCTCCAAGTTTAATTCACACAGATATCTGTGATTTAAAATTTGTTCAAACTAGAGGAGGTAAAAAGTACTTTATTATTTTTATTGATGATTGCACTCAATATTGCTATATTTACTTATTGAGAAGTAAAGATAAAGCCTTAGAAGTTTTTAAGCAATATAAACTTGAGGTTGAAAATTAACTTGGCAAAAATATTAAGATAGTGAGAAGTGACAGAGGTGGTGTAACGACCCCGACCTCTAATTAACGTTAATCCATGATTTAATACTCCTAATAAGTAATTAAGATGAAATCCTGAGTTAATTACTTGTGCATTGCATTATTTGTGTTTATATCTGTCTAATGTAGAAATATCTGTTTGTGTTTCTGTTTCGATTTATGAATTGAAGGCCTTATCAGCAACCGAATGTGAAATTGACTTGGTATATATGTTATTTGGAATTTTTAGAACATTATGGTAGGTTCAATTGAAATTCGATTCGGAACGAATCAATTTAGATTAATTAATACCCTTGCCTAACCTAAGTTAATTAAGATTAATTAAGCCCACTAGTGGAGCCTATGTGAGTGTTTGGGAAGTGAGTTTTTATATAGGTTTTTTTAGTTATAGAATATTATTGGAGAAATTTTTTTTTGTATTTGGGAAGATAGTTGAGTTTTTTTGTGGTTGGATGTGATGTTTGTGAGAGAAAAATTGAAATGATTATGGGGTTGGATGTGATATTTTGTTTGGATGTGTTTTTTTTAGTTTTGCAAAAAGTTTGTCTTTTTGTGAAAAAAATAAAAAAAAACCCAAGTTCAAGACTTCCCAAACACCACCTATTTAAGGCTAATATAAACCTTAAAACCTTTTACACACTCTCATTCCTCATCTTTTGGCTCCAACGTATGGAGAGAGAGAGAGAGAGAGAAAATTGAAATCAAACAAGGGAATTGCTAGCCATCTAGAGGAAATTGACTCGAAGGCTCAATGATAGAACAACCTAGAGCTCAATTGAAGGTCTTAGGTGAGTGTTTGATTCTTTATCTTTGTATTTAAATTGTTAATGAAGAGAATTCAAGAAGTTTTGGTGACTAAGTAAGAGACTTGAGCTTTAATGAATGAATTTCATGCATGCATGCATATATCATGGCATTTTGAATAGATTTCTAAAGAATTGTCACATGCATGTGTCTATCTTGACTTGGTTTTGAGACTTCATCATAATTCTTACCATTTGACCTTAATTAATCATGTTTTGGAAAGCCTTAGTTCAAAGTAATTCATGCATGTTATGTTCATGGCACATTCATAAATTTCAAGTTGGAGTTTTGGTCAATTAGCATGCATTTGGGCCTTGATTTAGTGAAATGATCTTCAAACCATGGTATTTTACAAGTTTCTAAATATTTTCTAGAGTTTTGACCCAAAAATGAGTTTTAAGGTGTGTAGTTCGAGTTTGGACCTTGGGAGTACAATCTAGAAATTCCAAATTCTGCACTTCCGCTCGAGCGACAGAATCTGCGCTCGAGCGACCACTCTGCAATTTTACACTTCCACTAGAGCGATCTGAGGTCCGCTTGAGCATGAAATGCGAGCTCTTAGAAGTTTCATGTTTTTACAGACCGCTCGAGCGACAAGAGTTGTGCTCGAGCGAGGACCTAAGTCTCACGCTCGAGTAACCATCGAACGTCCGTCGAACGTGAAAATCACACAACCAATTGTTTTTCAAAGTTTGCAGACCGCTCGAGTGAAGGAGGTTGTGCTCGAGCGGCCCCTCACATGTTTGCATGTCCGCTCGAGCGAAGGAAGTTGTGCTCGAATGGGACCCCTGTTTTCAGCAAGTGTTGTTAAGGGTTCCAAAATGCATTTTGACATCCACATTGCATCCTAGGCATTCCTAGGCCATGATTAAGACTCAATAAGTGGTTAAGAATTAGAAACACACTAAGAATGAAACGAAAGAAGTTAAGTACCAACCGAGTGTGTGTTTCATTATGTGTTTCTACTATGTGTGTGTATAGGTCACGCGCCACAAGTTATCTGATTTGTCTGTTCTGCAAGTGGAGCCATCTATGAGTAATAACTTTGTAAAGCTATGTTTACTTCTAAGTAATTTCTTATATGATATAATAGGACGAGAAATGCTCTGTTTTATGAAATGTTATATTCTGTCCAATAAATGATTGTTCAATTTTTTACAAGTATTCGTGGCATCCTTAGCACAAGGCCCTTACCCGGAGGTAACAATACCGTGGTTTATAAGCAAGGCCCTTGCCTGGAGGTAATAATTCCGTGGTCTTATGGCCCTTGCCTAAGGGTAACAATACTGTAGCTCAAGTATATTACAAGTTCCTAGTACCGAAGGTTCCCTATGGGACTAACAAGCAAGTTAACACTAATGGATGTACCATGTATGACGAAGCATGAACTTTGATTTCTGTATGTAGATTGAACAAGAACATGAATATAAATCTGTTTCTAATATGAACTCTGATTTCTGTACCTGTTATGGACATTATTCATTTAAACCCTTTACTCTGTTATTATTCACTGGGCTTCCTCTTACTCTATTATATTATGTATGTAGTTGAGTAGGCGCGTGACCAGGCCTAAACTGCTACTTAGAGTTTTGGGTCAGCCAACCACTGTGCCTCCCGGGGAGGTTTCCTTTGAAATGTTTAGTTTTGTAACCTTGCTACAGATGTTTTTGCTTTGTTTGCTTATCTATACATTGGGCTAAGTTCTCTTTTGGCATTATCTGTGTATTTGCGTGACGTAAGACTCATGTATTTATGACGTCACATATATATATATATGTTGTTTTGAAGTTTTCCGTCTCATATATGTTAACACAGCTCTATGAATATTGTATATTTTCTATATTTGCTTCCGTAACCCCTTATTATATGTCATTCTGTTAAGATGCCTTTGGTAATTCAAGGATTATTGGCTGGTTATGACGCTAAATCTATAAGGGCGGGTTTGAGTCGTGACAGGTGGTGAGTATGATGCACCATTTAAGGAATTTTATTCTAAACATGGCATTATTCACCAAACCACTGCACCCTATTCTCCTTAGTCAATTGGAATTACTGAGAGAAAGAATCGAACTCTTAAATAATGGAATTGCCAATGTCAGTGAAAAACCAAGAAACAACAGTAATTCCAAACTCTCAAAACAAAAAAAAAAATTCAAAATTTGTAGTGAAGGGCTATGATTTTTTCTATGATCCAACATAAAAAAAGTTTCATCCTATATCATAGATCTAAAAATTGGAGTATTTTTTTGAGTGTCTAGACTTTCCTAAGAAACAAATTGTAGTGTTTTAGTGCCCATAAAGAGTGAACAAAATTTTCTGACATTGTAATTAACATCCAACAAAATTGCGATTAAACTAATATATATTTTCTAACATATACATACTTGATATTATATTATATGACACGTTAAATGTGATACGTGATGTGTGCCCAATACACATTTTTTAGTGGATTCTTGGTGATCCATGACCAAATTTATGACTTTTCTCAACCTTGATAACATTTTATATAGAGATTAAAGTCTAATAAAGTCTGATTTTCCTTTACTGCTGCGCGAAAAAAATAAATAAATAAATAAAAATTACGTTACTTTATCTATAAAAAGTTGTGCATGACAAATGCAACATGTCCACACTTATCATACGTGAAAGACTGACAATTATTAGATGCTATTCATATTAACCAGCGACTGATTGTATGAATGATTATATATAAATGTGATGTATCGTATGATAAATAAAGGGGCAAATTAGAAACACACTCTCTAATTTTTTTTTTAACTACAGATTATTTTATTTAATTTTTAAAATTATATCAGGTCCTTTTAAATTTTTAATAGTTACATAACAAATGATATATTATATTATTAAATTATCAAGTCAATTAATAGTTTTTAATGCCGTCAAGAATATATTTTAATTAACAATTAAGGTAATTTTATTGTTATAATAAAAAAAAATTTGTTAAATAAAAAATTATAAAAAAAAGAGGACATTTTTAATTTTCAAAACTATCGGAGAATAATCTGTATTTTAAACAAATTTTAAAAATTGTATTTGTAATGTATCTTAATAAAATATGATTAAATACTAAAAATTCAAAGTGCAATCATTACATTATATTTTAACATACATCCAATAATTCTATTGTCATCATATTTTTGTATCACTTGATATGATATACTCACAATGGTTAAATATTAATGAGATTTATGTAGAGCTTTTAACATTGATGGTGGTGTATCAAATTAGATAATAAATAAAATGTAGTTATTCTAGTATTATTGATATACACTATATACTTTATTTTTTCAAAATTACTAGTGTATCAATGGGCATGTGTGAGAGAGATTAAATTAGTATAAATTATAAAATGAATCTAGATTATATATTAATGTTTTGAGATAAAATTTTTAAAATTATAATAGTGCTGTTTTTTTTTTTTTGAAGCATCTTCCAAACGGACGGATTGGATCTTTCATATTATGATTGTAATGAAAAATCTCCATTACAATATTTAAGAATTATGAAATGATCAAAATAATTCATTATTTTTATTTTAAATTTAAAAAAAAAAAAATCATTACAAAGTATCACAATCTCTTCCAGACCACCTAACTTTTTCTTGATCATATTTGGACGAACATCGCTTTAATTTGTAGAATTTGTCAAACTTATCAGCTTGGAGGGTCCCAGAGGAGCCCATCACATTTAAAGGCAATATACTAAAGAAAAATTTCACATTAGATATTTTCTACTAACCATCACAACATCAATTTGACATTCACAGTACTGTGCTACAATTACCACACGCCACATACCAAAGCAAAATTCACAAAATAATGACACGTGTCCTGCCGACAATGGCTCCGAACCCTTATAAAAGGCCACCCAAATGGCCTAGTTTTGCATCACCAAAAAATCCAGAGTGCCCGAAGCAAAGGAAATATGTCTCCCACACACTTGCTAGTCTTGTTCCTTTGTGTAGTGGTGGTTCTCACCACCACCACTCCCTCCGTCGCTGGCTTCCCCAAACCACCATCTAAAGGTGAGAAGCCACCAATGGAACACAAGCCACCCATGGGAGAGAAGCCACCAATGGGTGAGAAGCCTCCAACGGAGCACAAGCCTCCTATGGGTGAGAAGCCACCAATGGAGCACAAGCCACCCATGGGTGAGAAACCACCAATGGAACACAAGCCTCCCATGGGTGAGAAGCCTCCAATGGAGCACAAGCCACCCATGGGTGAGAAGCCACCAATGGAACACAAGCCGCCTAAGGGAGAGAAGCCACCAACTCATGGTCACTATCCAGGCCACCCTCCAATGAAGAGTGGTGAAGCAGAAGTCAAGCTACCCAAGAAGATGATGCCTCCAACTCCATATAAGAAACCACCAACTCCTGAGAAGAAGCCTCCAAGTGTTCCTCACATGCCTCCATCACCTATCAGCTCCAACTGAGTGACTTTGTTGGGCATATATCATATATATGTAGTTGTTCCATTGATGGAAATAAGAGCTGTTGCTAGCTGATCATATGTGATATTGATCAGTTGTTGTTACTGCTAGTGGGGAGTGCTACTGCTCTGTATCTTTCTTAGTATGCTTCTTGTTGTAGACACGTACTTACTTTGCTTGTAAATGATAATGAGCAAAGTTGCACTTATTTGCCAAGTGTCATCTAGAGTACTCATATTTTAGTTTGAATTTCTCACCATTGAACTATCTTTCTGTCTTTGTTTCATCAAACACTAGTTTTAATAATGTTTTTTTTACCGATAAAAAAAAAAAAAAAACACTAGTTTTAATAATGCTATGTGCAAAGAACAGTGAGAATCAGGTAAGCCGCACGTCCTATTAGTCCTTATATCCAATTTCGCCCCATATGTAAGATTAGCTGGTGGTTGTACATATTTTGAATTGTGCTATTGGGGCCAAAGACAATCATTCTCAATTATCAATAAAAAAAACCTTTACAAAGAAAAGTACACGAGCAAACTTATCCATTATGTGATTGGGTCAAGTTAGGCTGGCAACCGGTTACTCAGAGTCTGGACTTACAGATGTCGTGATGACACCATAAAACATCTTTTTGTTCTGTTTGAAAAAAAATAAATAAAAAAAACTCATCCATTATGTGAGACTAGCATGTTATCGCACATATTTCGAGTTTGCACTCCTAGCTAGATCCAAAGAATCTTGCATACAATTTATTTTTGATATAAAAGAATACAATTTATTTTTGGTATGAAAAGAATAAAAACAAATGCCATGCGTAAAGAAAAGTATACAAATAAAGGATTATTTTGGAAAGTTAATTAAAATTTGATTTTTTTAATTTAAAAAAAAAACGTGTAAAAAAGTAGAGAGGTAATGTAATCTAAGTAGTTGTTTGGGATGTGCTATGTAAGTGTACTTATTGACTTTTTGATTAAAAAAGTAGAGAATGTATGTTTGAGATAACGTTTGACTTTTTACGAAAAGATATGTAATAAAATATTGTAGTAAAATCAAAATGACCATTTTACCCTTTTGACTTTTTGACTATTAACTTTTTGATTTTTTGGATAATTGGATTCAAAAGGCAAAATAATAATTTTATTCTAATGGCTTCCCCCACAAGCTAACCTTGAGTAGTATAGTCTTTTTTAATGTTTTTAATAAATTTTGTGACTTTTTTAATTTATCCCAAACAAAACCTAAAATAAATTAAAAGTTGAAAATTAACTTTTAGTCAAGTTCTCAAATTAGGCCAAATGAATGTGTTATCAAAATGAATTTAAATCATTTTTATTGATACATTTCTATATATTTTTCAATGTGTTTATTATTTTTTTACTTTATTTTATTTATTATTTGATATGATACATAAAATTTGTTAAATATTAATAATAATAATGAGCCGTACTTGAATGTCATTAAATTTAATTAATTGTAACATATAATATTATTATCATATTATTCAATATATAATTATGTCGGTGATTATGTTTACAAAGTCGAGTGGCAGCGGTGCAGCATTTTTGTTGTCAAAGTGTGACATATTTGATCATCTACAAGGGTAAGATTCATAATCACCCATCACTCTCAAATCATCATATTTCAGGTATAACATCATCATCATTATTTGCCGACCAAAAAAAAAAAAACAAAAACATCATCACCATCATCATCAACTTGCTATATACAGTTTTATTACGATGATGGTGATTTACGTCGTGATTAAAACAGTAGTTCGTGTCAAAGTCAAATTGAGTTGACAACCGTATTCATTGTAATTATTAATTTGTGATTTGTTAACAGTACATGAGGTCTTCCTCCCTACAACGCTGTGATGCCATTTATTATTATGGGATGTTTTGAGAAGATGGCTTAATTTTTAACTAAATTTTTTAGTTTTTTTAAAAAGTGATTTGAGAAATTAATAAAAAATTATTTTTGGTTTTTTTTATTAATATTTTTTAATAATATTACATCACAATAAAATGATTAAACTATCCTCACTTAATTTAAAAAATTTAATTTCACCTATGTGGTTCATTTTGATCCATGAAGGGTATAGTTATAATTTCACAAGTAACTTTTTTTACTTCCCAGATAATTTTAAAAAGCCATTTTGGCTTTTTTGGAAGAGCTGCAAAACCTAACTTTTTTTTGCAAGTTGCCAAAACAGCACTATATCGTTACTATTGTGCGCCAAGCGTAGTAAAATATTAATTGAATTTAAAGATAAATTATCAATAGATCTTAATAGTTATATTTAATTTTTATAAAGTGTTACTGAAAATAAGTCATAATAAAATAGTTGTTAAAAATAATTTTTGTTAACGATTTTTTGCATGTATCGTTAAAAATTAATAATTAGTAACTTTTTTTGTCACGATTTTTATAAATTGTTGCTAAAATTTATAATTAGTTACTTTTTTGTGATAAAATTTTCAAATTGTCACTGAAACACTACAACATATGAAAGTTTTAGAGACCAAATTTTTTTGTCTCTAAAAGTAAAAATTTTGTTGCAAAAGATGTTTAGAGACCAATTTCTATTGTCGTGAGGATAGTCACTAAAAAGTCTTCTCGAAAAGTCAAAAATAAGGTTTTTAGCGATAAAATTTTGAAAATATCACTAATAAATACACTTTTAGGGACAAAATAATTTGGTCTCAAAATGATTTATTTTTTGAGATAAAAAATTTGGTCCCAAAAAGATAATAATTCATCACTAATATCCAATTTTCGTTGCGAAAATATAATAACGACACTTTTCGCAACAAAAATATTTGGTTCCTAAAAAATAATTTTGTCACTAAATTTTGGTCTCTAAAACCTTAAAAGTTGAAAATTAGTAAAGTTTTTTTGTGACGATTTTTTTAAATTGTTGTTAAAACTTATAATTAATAGCATCTTTTGTGACCATTATTAAACTGTCGCTGAAAATTAACAATTACTGACGTTTTTTAATAATATTTAATGAAAAATATCATTAATTATCATAAAATTTATTGAATAATAAATTCACTTATTAAAACTTATAGGTAAGTCCCCTTGATTTAATTTATTTCCGATACGATTGTTATCATTTAAAAAGAAAACAAAACCATAAGACTATTGTTTATTTGGTTTGGACTGATAATTGTATAGATTATTAAGAATATGTTTTATGTAGACATGGTTTGGTGACTCAAAGGTTGTTTGTAAAACTTGTAATTTCTCTAGACTTAAAAATAAAGTATACAATGCTTGACATGCTCAAATCATAATTTTTTATATATATAAAAAAAAATAAAAAATGAAGTCTTGTATGTGTGTGTTTTTTTATTTATTTGATGGATCAAATAAATAAAAGTCACGTGCTAAAAGTTTTCTTCTATACTAATACTAGATCAAGTAAATAAAAGTGCAGGTCTTAGAACGTTATAGACAAAATGATATATACATTCAGTTTGGCCTTCAAAATAGTTAAGTGTACTAAAAGCCTATGAAAACAATCCTAATGTTTCTTTAAGTTTTTGAAAATCCTTTTTCATACAAAAATAAAACTGTGAGTGCTTTAAATTTTACATTATTTTTACCAAAAATATAAAACAATAAAAATGAATATGACGAAAAAGAAGACGAAGACAATGATGATCAAAATGACCCCGATATTGGAGGTGTTGCAAATCACACTACTGATCTATTATTAATCTGCATGTGGGTACTAGTGGGCACAACTTAGAGTTCCGAGTGTGATCTTTCCAGGTGTTAAGTTCAATACTCACTAGTTGGTCTATTAGGATCAATTGAGATCCGTATAAGCTGGTTTAGACATTTGGTTATAAAAAATAATAATAATAATAATAATAATAATAATAATAATAATAAAGGTTAGGTTTCTCTGCAGTCCATAATTGGACTGGAGCGTATTGCGGACCTGTGAGGGCTCACCACGGGTCCCGTTTTGATAATTCGAACCGTTCAATATGTAGAACTCGTCGAATACTTTATCCGTGTAAAAAATTATGTTGATCTGATTTCGATAACTACTTGTTTGGATTAGATTTCTGTTAACAATAAATATAATTTTCAAAATAAATTATTGACAAAAATATGATCCGATTAAACAGCTATCAATATCCGATCAACGTGATATTTTATAAGAATAAAGTACTCAACGAGCTTTACACATTGATCGGTTTGAATTATTAAAACAGAACATGTGGTGAGCTCTACAGATCCAATAATACCGTCCAATTCAGTTTGTGAACTAGAGACAACCTGTCCAAAAAAAATAGTACAATCTTTTTGTTACAACTTATAAGTTGTGATATTTTTTAAGTACATGCAAATTTTTTATTTTTTATTTTTGGTGTGGATAAAAGTTTGAGTCCGAATATGTTAATTTTTTAAGTCTATTTAAACTAGACTCTTCTAATTTTTTTAAAAAAAATTAGTAGATTTTGAAAGTTCACAAAAAATAAGCATTTTTTTTTTTATAGATTTTTTCTTTTTTTTTTGGATAAAATTTGATTTTTGTCCATCTTTCATGATTTTTTTTTTTCCAAATTTTTATAAAAAAAAAAAATAGGAACGTTGATATGAATGTACGCAATTTTCAAAAGAATTTATTAATTAAAAAAATGACTAAAAAAAAAAATTTGGTGCAAAGAATCTAAAATGCACATGTTACTGTAGCTTTATTCTAGATTCTATGAGCTCACGATCACGAGTGGGAAACGTAGACTCTCCATTGTAGGCGGACACGTGCCATGTTCCCAAAGCGCTAACTAACATGTGACAAATATCGTCCCCGCCGCTACTTTTTGTCAAAAAAAAATTCGGGAAATCAGAGGATGTCAAATCCTATTTACTTGTATGAATTTTTTGTGGGTAATAAAAGTGCATTAAATAAAAGGAGAATATTTTTTTTCCCGAAATTTTCCTCTAAATAGCCGGAAATGTAGAAGAGAGAGAGAGAAGAGAGGGGAAGAGGAGGATTGTTGTCCGCCGTCGCCTGATCGTCGCCCGCTGTCGCAGCTCGTCGCCTCGTCTCAGCCCCGCCGTCGCCTTCGTCTCTGCCTCACAGCCCCCGCCCCCCACCTCCGCCTCCAGCCCAATTTGTTGGGCCCCCTCCAATCCTTCTCCTTCTTCTTCTTCTTCTGATTTTTTTCTTTTGAAGAAAAAAAAAAATTCAAAAGCAACGTCGTTTTTTGAATTAGGCCTCTTCTTCTTTCTTCTTCTGATTTTTTTCTTTTGAAGAAAAAAAAAAATTCAAAAGCAACGTCGTTTTTTGAATTAGGCCTCTTCTTCTTCCTTCTTCTGATTTTCTTCTTCTGAAAAAAAAAAAAATTTCAAAAACGACGTCGTTTTTTGAATTAGGGAGATTTGGGGGCTCAAATTCGAACTCCCTAGCACGGTTGTAAATAAAAATAAATTAAAGTATCATTTCTTAATTTTTTTTATTAAATTTAAATTTAATAAAAACTAATCAAACATCGTCCCCAATTTATTAAATTAAAAAATAAATATTTTTTTTTATCAAATTAAGAATTCATAAAGCATTAAAAATACATTTTTTTTCATTAAATTTGACAAAAAGGAAAATTTAGAATAAGAGAGAAATTGTTTAAAAAAAGTTAATGAAAATTTGACAAAACAATTGAAAAAACTCATATCAAATTAAATTTTTTTACTTTAATTTAAAATAAAGTAAAATAATAAAAAATTGGAAGAGACACTTAGCCATACATTATAATTGACCCATTAAAATCATCATACAAGTGACGAGTGTCACAAAGAAGAATAGCATTGAAAATTTATAAACTAGTTTCGTCATTGCTCCCGTGATTTCCTAAGAATATTCGAACTATAAAATTGACTTAAATTTTTTTACAATATCCTTAAAAAAATTAAATTTTAAGTTCAATATTATAGTTTTTAAGTCAGTCTATACTAATACAAATTTTAAAATTTATAACAAATAAATAAATAAGTTTGTTGAAAAAAAATAAATTAATATTTTTTGTTTTTGAACAAAATGTTAACTTATTTTTTTTAGTGAGCTTTTAAAAATTGTTCCAAATATTTTTTTTAGTTTTTAACTTCCTTCAGTCTAGATAGACAAAAATAATAATAATAATAAAAAAAATTTATTAAACAAAAACAAGTTGAAAAAAAAGGTCAAGAAAACTATAATTGGACTCAAATTTCTGGTACTTCGGAATTTTCCGACGTTTCAACTCCAAGTAGATAATTTCTGCTCAAATTAGAATCAGTAGATGATTATGATTTATATCAATCAGTCCTTATTGCTATTCTTACTTTAAAAATGGCAATCGTAATTGTTGGAGAAATGTTTTACATTATGCATGTTTACATATTTGTGATTGAAGAATGCTAATAAAAAATTTGAGTTAGGTTAAGGGATCATAAATGATTTATCAAATTTTTACTAAACTTTTTATCAACAATGATAGAGAGTTCTACTTTTGGAGCTTTAAAAGAGTTCTAGTGATGTGGCAAGAGGAAAAAAAAAAAAAAAACAAACAAACAAACAAACATAGGCACACACATCATATTACTGAGAGCCTGGATCCAACCCCAAGTGCAGTCACAATCGTAGAAATAGCTTCAATCGAAGGTTGCGCAACCGCCAATAAAGATATTGCTCTAAAACTCCTTAGAGGTTTGACAGTGAAAGAAGATTCATCCGGGCTGGAGATATCCGAGATATAAGAGCAGAAGAGGCCAAGTGGAAGGTAGCCAACTGCCACTACAAGAATCTGCACTTTTAGCGATCACTTTCCGCGATCAATATAAAAGTTGGAGCTAAAAGTTACCTTTTGGCGATCAAATATTAATTAGTCGTGAATGATCATTATTTTTGGCGACCAAATATGAGTTGGTCGCAGAAAGTCATATTTTGGCGACCAAAAAATGAGTTGGTCGCAAAAAATAGTATGGTTTTGGCGACAACTACAAATTTGGTCGCGGAAGGTCACATTTTAGTGACCAAAAAATAAGTTGGTTGCGGAAGATCAAAAATAAGTTGGTTGTGGAATTGGCGACCAAAATTTTGGTCACCAAAAAACTTATTTTTAGCGACAAAAAATATTTTAGTCGCCGTATATTAAGTTTTGGCTACTAAAACAATATTGTCGACAAATGGAAAATAAAAAATTATTTTTTATCTTTTGGCGACCAAAATTTGGTCACCAAAAAACGCATTTTTAGCGACTAAAAATATTTTGGTCGTCGGATATTGAGTTTTCGCTATTAAGACTACGTAGTCGCCGAATGGAAAATAAAAAATTATTTTTTATCTTTTGGCGACCAAAATTTTGGTCGCCAAAAAACATATTTTTAGCGACAAAAAATATTGTAGTCGCCGTATATTAAGTTTTGGCTACTAAAACAATGTAGTCGCCAAATGAAAAATAAAAAATTATTTTTATCTTTCGACGACCAAAATTTTGGTCATCAAAAAACATATTTTTAGCGACTAAAAATATTTTAGTCGCCGTATATTGAGTTTTGGCTACTAAAACTACGTAGTCGCCGAATGGAAAATAAAAAATTATTTTTTATCTTTTGGCGACCAAAATTTTGGTCGCCAAAAAACATATTTTTAGCGACAAAAAATATTGTAGTCGCCGTATATTGAGTTTTGGCTACTAAAACAATGTAGTCGCCGAATGGAAAATAAAAAAATTATTTTTTATCTTTTGGCGACCAAAATTTTGGTCGCCAAAAAACATATTTTTAGAACTAAAAATATTTTAGTCATAGTATATTAAGTTTTGGCTACTAAAACAATGTAGTCGCCGAATGGAAAATAAATTCTTTTGGTGACCAAAATTTTGATCGCCAAAAAACTTATTTTTAGCGACTAAAAATATGTTGGTCGCCGTATATTGAGTTTTGGCTACTAAAACAATGCAGTCGCCAAATGGAAAATAAAAAATTATTTTTTATCTTTTGGCGACCAAAATTTTGGTCGCAAAAAAACTTATTTTTAGCGACTGAAAATATTTTAGTCGCCGTATATTGAGTTTTTGCTACTAAAACAATGTAGTCGCAGAATGGAAAATAAAAAATTATTTTTTATCTTTTGGTAACCAAAATTTTGGTCGCCAAAAAACTTATTTTTAGCGACTAATAATATTTTAGTCGCCGTATATTGAGTTTTGGCTACTAAAACTATTTAGTCGCCAAATGGATAATAAAAAATTATTTTTTCTCTTTTGGCGACCAAAATTTTGGTCACCAAAAAACTTATTTTTAGTGACTAAAAATATTTTAGTCACCGTATATTGAGTTTCGACTACTAAAAATATTTAGTCGCCGAGTGGAAAATAAAAAATTATTTTTTATCTTTGGCGACCAAAATTTTGGTCGCCAAAAACTTATTTTCAACAACCAAAAAAATATTAGTCGTCGTATATTTATTTTTTCCGACCAAAAAAATGTTAGTCGCCAAATTAATATTTTTTGCCGACTAATATTTTAGTCGCCGTTAATTAAGCTTTGGTTACAACAAAAGTTTAGTCACCAATTATTAACATTTGCCGACCAAAAACTACTTTTGTCGCCAAAGGTGTGAAAATTTTAGAGGAACACCATTTAATATTGTCCCCGCCTCTTCTCTATTTAAACAAATCAGATTATTCTCTCTCACACACAGATTCTGCTTCACCCCCACCTCTCTCTCTCTCTCTCTGCTGGGCTCATCCTCCTTCTCCTCCACTGGTGCCTTCGCCAGATCCGAAAGATCATCGAGATCTGAATCAGATTTGAGTCATCATCTCAATTCCTGATCTCTCTCAACCTTCTCTCTACCACACCCCTCGAAACAAGCCAAACCCTAACCTAACCGCTCAATCTCGACCCTCGATCGAAGTCCTCTCACCCCCTCTCGAGCCCCAAATCGCCGTGAAATAGACCAAATGCGCTTGCATTGTCGGTGTCGCGCTCGATTGCTACTTCAAACAGATCTCTCAGATGCCTAGTTGGTCCAAAAAATAGCTTAGAAAACATGAACCAGCTTAGATTACCCAAAGTTGTAGGAATGGGCCGAGTGCTTTGGATGTTTTTCAAAAGTGTTTTCGAAAATCTTCATCTTCTTCCTCTTCATCATCAGCTAGGGTTTCCTGGGTTTCGAGCTCTTCACTACCACCACCACTACTACTGCCACTACTACTACCATCACCTCTTCTCCACCACCGCCACTCCATCTCCTCTACCACTACCACAACTTCACCACTAATTTCCTTCACCATCACCACCACCATCACCTCTTATCTACCACCTTCATTACTACTGTCGCTCCCTCTCTTCCACTATAGAAAATTAGTTCCTGATTCTTGGTAACCAAAAAAAAAAATGGGCCGCAGAAAAATATTTTTAATTGACCACAAAAAATTAACTTTATTTTAATGGAAAATATTTTTCATTAAAATATTACCCCAACTTCTACCAAATAAAAAAAATAATAATTTTTTTCATTAAAATAAAAATGAAACAAATAAATTTTCAACCTTAGTAACTAAAAAAAAAAAAATCAAAAATAAAAAAAAATGAAAAATAAAAATAAAATATCATTAACTACAAAAAAAAAAAAATTAACAAAAAAAATAAATAAAACCACGTCATTCACACCACATCTCCTCTTCTTTTCTTTTCGTTTCCCCCTCTTTCTATCCAAATTCCCCCTTCCTTTCCCCCCATTTTGTTTCTCACCAACTCAAATCTCCAATCCCTAATCCCTTAAACAAAAAAATCCCCAATTTTAAAAATCTCCAAAATACTGTACCATATATATATCTCCCTCACGTCTACAAGCAGCGCAGCGGCAGCAGCAGGAAAGGGGGACGATGGCGAGCAGTGAGCGACGACGGTGAGCAGTGAGTGACGATAGCTAGCAGCGGCAGCGGTGGTGCGGCGTCTCAGATACCTTTGCCGATTCAACCCGTCCCTCCAATTGAGCTATTAGGGTTTTGCCCCAAAATAAAAACCGACAACGCCGACTGAGGTAAACCTCTCTCTCTCTCTCTCTCTCTGTCACACACACACACACACACACATACACATTTCAATCCAACATATATGTATATGCACATAAGTAATTGAGGCTTAGTTATGAACATTTGTGTTAATGCAGAGCCTAGAAAGCTTGAGAAAATTGCATAATAGTAGATGAAGATTCAAATTTTTTTTTTTTTTTTTTCTGTTTGTTGATTGACTTTGTACTCTCTTTTTTCCCCAGAATTATTATTGCTTTTGGTGATGGAGCACAGGTCGTTCCAGGACCAAACAGCATCGACATTTTCTTTGGCTGATGAGAATCATACACTAGCAAATTCAGTCAGATTAACTCTCAATCAAGAGTCAGTCAGTTCTCTTCTAATTCTTTCATGTTATAAATTGCGTATGTTGTTTCCAAAATCATTTGTGCACACCATGCTAGCTCTGATTTTTGCGATTGCCCTAGTTTATATGCTCTGTTTCAAAAACAGTTTTTTGTATTTGAACTGTTGTATTTGATCTTCATGTTCTAATCAGATGCTTTTCAAGCTCAGTTTCATTATGTGCCTTCTATATGGATAGTTTAAAGGGCCTTTCATAGCTCTTATTTCTTCAGTAACAATTTCATTTTTTGTAACATTAAGAGTTGTAGTATGTTGAATAGCATTTTTCTCTTGGCATGACTCCTTTTAAAATCCAATCCCAAACTTCTCTATTGATAAAACCAACACACACAAAAATTTGGATCTATTTATGCATCTTGATCCTAATTTCTTTTTTTTTTCAAAAAAAAGAAAAAGAAAAGAAAAAGAATAGAAATATTTGAGCCTTCAAATTGCCATAATATCCAAAGAGGTTACAGATAAAGGACCATTAACAAGCCTCCGAGTAGAGGACCTGTAAGGTCTAGTCTCTTATTTGCATAGTGATCCCTATCATCTTCTGGCCTTCGACCAAGGGCACAAAGTGAAAGCCGATGAATAATATACTTAGTGAAATTAAGAACAATAAGTAACATTTTATGGAATATGAGTCCCAATATGAGTCCTTAACTAAACATACCCAAAATAGTAAGCCTTCTTAGTTTCACAATACTCCCCGGTACCAACATGTGGAAACATTTCTCTTTGAAGGATTTCTTTGGCATATCTACAAAATAGACAAGCAAGTTAGCTAAGAATCAAATATGACTATATGAACCGAGCAACAAGTTTGTTCACCTAATCCTCTTATCTCGTGTGACACCCACAGTAGATCCTCTTTTTCCAATATAGTCTAATGCAACCTACAACGGCAAATAGAAACAACTGTCCATACAGCTAAATGAACACTAAATGATGAGACTGTAACAAAATAAATACCTGTTGATTTTGAATAACAAATGCCTCTTCCAAGGAAGGACAAAGTAAATCCATCATTTGAAAATCAGAAAATTCATAACATATGTGCTCTAATATGTCCTTGTCTGCAACAAATCCCAATGCCCTACGGAAGGGTAACACAGATATATTGCCCTAAAGATCCCTGCATTTACTTACAAAGAAATATTCCTCACATCATCCGAATTGCAAAGGAAAACAATAAAAACAGAAATTTTCCATAAAAGTAGTGTTTGCAATACTCCACAAGGACTAATGCAGTGCTGCCAACACTAATACCCCTTTAACAATGCTAGGGACATGTTTTTAAGTGTCCCTAAACTAATGCTTTGCTTACCCCTTTGGCACTTGTGGTAGAAAGCATCCTGACAAACATGCTACTGGGTGGCCTGTTTTGGGACTCTGCCATAGACCGAACCTCAGCCACAAAAGCATACTTGTTAGGTTGCCTTTTCTTAAACACATAGACATGGTTGGTGCTCATCTTCTCCTGAGCAATCAGAACCTTTTCACTCCCATTGATAATGAAATACCCACCTTGATCAAATGGACACTCTCCAAGTTCAGTCAAATCCTTCTCTGAGGTCTGATACAAACAACAATAGCTTGACCGGAGCATTATTAGGACCTAAAATGGAGCATTATGCGAATGTTTCTAATTAATTCCTTTGTTTGGAAACAAACATTAATGAAACAATGAAAACAAATAATATAATGTTATGTACAAATAAAATAAAATGGTAAAAATAAAAAAATAAAAAACCGGCATCAAAAGAGACCAATGTATCACATACCATATACCTCAGGGCTTGGCACTGAAAAACTAGAGTACATTAATCAATCTTTAATAACAATCAGTTCTTTGCACTATTGACCTTTTTGTGAACAACATACACATGCATAATACACATCATACATAGTTCTCAATTCTGAGGGTTCTTTTTGTGTTCACATGGGGTTTAGTTGTTGATTTTTATTGAGTTTATGTGTTACTAATATTATTGAAAATTCAATGCAGGTGCGCTTAATAGGTCACTGTGTGGAGGGTTCATTAGTTTTAGTCTATGAATTCATTGAGAATGGCAACTTAAGTCAACATAGCGTGGTTTAGGTAAAAAATTCTTATGTATCCATGAAGTGTGAATTCTATCCCTTGGTATTTCAATCTGTTTTATGATTGTATAACTTATGTTGCTTTTAGATAGGGACCCATTGCCATGGTCTAATAGGGTGCAAATTGCCCTTAATTTAGCTAGAGGAGTTGAATACATCCATGAGCATAATATGCAAATTATTTTCTTTGTTGGGTTTGGTTGCTGCACTACTTTTGGCTTGGAAAAATTATTTTGAGCTGTCTTTAGGTGATGGAAACCTTCATCCATAATATGCAAATTAGTTTTGATGTTTGAAATCTTAATAATGCCTGGGATTTACGAATCACAGAGATACTCCTCACTTGGTATTTATTTTTAATTTTTTGTATCAGTAGATATCATAGTTGTCAATCCCATTCTGTACCTATTGGAATGGTCCAGTACTTTATTGTACTGGCAACAAAATGATACGAAGTGAGTTCCATTCTCTTCAGGGTAATTTTTAGGGTAGTGCCTGATTATTTTAGATTGCACTTGGCTATTTCACCAATTGGGGTAGTATGGGCCTCTTCTAGTACATACTGGGAGAATTAGTGTTTAGTCCATTATAAGATTTTATAAAGGAAAAATAGTTAAAGTTTAAAAAATAATAGAGTCCAATGGAAGTTTAAAAAGTAAAAAATGATCAAATATTTCAACAATTAATATGTATTTAGAAAAGTGTACACATTTATAAAATATTTTACAGCAAAGATGAAACATGAGTAGGATTAGGAGTGGTTATGCCAATATCTTGCTTTTAAGATTTTGACTTGTTGATATGTTCACATCCTACTTTTTAACAGTTTAACTAGTTGACATGCCTTTATTATCTAATTTCTTAAACAAAACTTGGACAAACAATATAATCCCTCAGTTAATACCTGTAGCAGAGACATTGTCATTAACTTTGGTTTTCTGCTTGTTTTAGTTAATGCAGAGGACGCTGGGCATCTTGATCATCAGTAAGTCCAAGCCTTTTTCTTGCAGAGGACGCAGGGCATCATTGTGAATTCTATCCCTTT